>JAWNLU010001432.1:0-281999 GCA_035042165.1 Drosophila kuntzei
CCAAAGTTCCCCGTCGAAGGCATGCAACATGATTGGCTGCTGCACTCAGCACAGGATACTCGTATTTCATATGCCTTGTAGATTTATGAAGTGGCCAGGCAAACCGACTGCCACATCCTCCCATTCCCATTCCCAATCCTCATCCTCATCACTTGGGCGTATACACTAAGTATGTAGTATTATGGTGTATAATACACCCAGAGAAAATACACATAGTAAAAATAAATACAGAAAAATATTATTTTGAAATATTATACAATAACTGATGATAATTGTTATTGATACAAAATTCAACTTAAAAATCAACTTTAAGAATAAATGCAACTTTTCTTTCAAATATACTACATTTTTTGTATTTACAATATCTCTTATACTTAAGAATTTTTAAATCACTTTTAATGGTTATTTAAAGACTTTTGTTGTCTCAAAAATATAAGTCAGTCAGTCAGGACAAAGAGTTTTTTATGTATAGATATATTTTTAAATTATTGAATATATTAATATACACATTAAATTGATTAATTCCGTATTACAATAGAGCAAAAATAGTCAAATTAAAGTGTAACTATTTTTACAGAATTTTTCTCCGGTTGTACATACATCCTATGTGCATTATATATATTATCAAATTATAAAATTGATTAATTCTATATAATAAAATATAGCAAAAAACTAGATATTTATACTAGGGGGCTCCGTTTTTCATACAAATCAATTCCCTTACCTTTGACCTGAATTTGAGGCACTTACAGGTGGAATTTTGCAAAAAGGCGTCTTATTGCACGATGAAATTAAATTATTAAACTATGAAATAAATTAATATGCACATTAAATTGATTAATTCCAGCAAAAATAGCCAAATTAAAGTGTCACAATTTTATAAGAATTTTTCTCTGGGTGTACATACATCCTGTGTGCATTCTGTAGCATCCTTTGGCATCCTTTGGCTTCCTTTGGCATCCAATGCAACGGCTGCCTTTGGCACTCTAATGATTTTTTATTGTTGTCGCTTAAGTGGCCCATTGTACAGCTGGCAACATATTGTCCTGACATTGCTCACTTGATAACCACCCACAAAGGTTTTCAGTTTACTTTTCGTTATGCCACAGCTGTCGGTGGCAGCAACCAATCGACTTGCAACTTGTTCAAATTGCAACTCATTTACCTTTGACTTATTGCCGTTTTAAATATCACTAATTATTAATCATCAGCAGTGGATTAAATTAATGGGAGATTTACGCAAAAAATTATTTTATTTTTTAATGTTTTGAGAATTCACAAAGTTCAAAGTTTAACACGATTAATTCAAAGCACATTTTGATAAGGCGGACACATTAATAATTTAGTTTGAGTCATTATACAGAGATGTATTAAAAAAATATATATAAATATATAAATTTAAATATATAAATTTAAATATATAAGTTTATATTATATATATAAATTTAAATATACAAATATAAATTTATAAATATACTTTAACCAAATGAATCAGTGAAAAGTTCAATATTAATTTATAGACCAGAAAATAAATTTTTTATGTATAGTGACTTAAAACAATATTAAATTATATAAGGATTTAAATTTTAATACACTTATTATCATTATTAGATAGTTCTAAGTTTAAAGATGTTAAATAATTCGAGTTTTTAGCTCAGAATGCGCTTTAAATAATTGAATTCTTATCATTAATATCAGAATATCATTTTATCAAAATAGCTGTGGAATTTTTAGATTATCAATTTTACAATATCTTTTGATAAGTGTATCTTAAAAATACTCAGATCAGACTGAGATTAATATAATTGAATCTCTATCACTCTCAACTTTAATCATAATTATCATCATATCAGAGCTACCTGATATTTTGAGCTTTAAGGTGTTGCATTTATATAATCTCGAACTTCAATTATCAACTGAGATTTAGGTTTATATAAATAAATAAAAATAAAAAATTGTTGCTTCCCCAGACAATTTATGAAAATGAGATAATTTAGTTAGCATTTCATTATTATATTTTTTTGCTGATTTTTAATGCATATCATTCATTAATTATCAATTTTTTATAGAGCTCAACTGACAATGCAAAAAAATAAGAGAAACAAGTTTTAAATACTTGGAAGAGAATCTTCAAGTCTTAATTGTCAGTTTGAATTATTCACATGATTATTAGATTTATGCGCTTATTCATAGAACGTCTAATTATTTTTAACTTAAAAATAACATTAAAATTGCAACTTTTTTGCGGGTAAATTTGTAGAAGTTACTTAAAATGATGCAAGTTGAATTGAGTTGGAAATTGATTGTGCATAATACATAATGATCTTTAATATTGCTGGGAAGAAGTTCTGTTTCCTTTGTATCTTTTTTCTTTTATTTTTTCCTTTAGTGGAAAATCAGCTTTTGAGTGGAACTTATGTTGCACAGTAGCTGAGATTGCCTGCCACATCATAGTAGAAAATGCATTCGGCTTAGTCATTATTTTTGCCCCCCCCCCTTCTACTGACAGACAGGCAGACAATCAAGAGCTGCTTCAAAGGAGGAATTTTAAGAATGAAAGGGAGGTAAACTGGTTCTTCTTCTTCTTCTTAATACGCTGCCTGAAGTTGCTTGAATTCTGTTTGAGTTTGTGCCTTTCCTTGTTTATTATGATCTGCTGGCAAGACAAAAGCAGCAGCAGCAACAATAACAACAACATGCCAAATAAGCTGCATGAAAAGCGGCGCCACAGAGGCGCAGGAGCGGGAGGGAGAGAAAGAGAGAGGAAAAGTGGATTGCAAGTCTTTCTGTTTGGATTTTGGGCTCTGCAGTCTAAAATGAAACGCGCTAAACCAAAGCGATTAACTAAGATCTAAGTTTCCTTGTCTAAGGCGAAACGGGGCGTGACCTCGTAGTGCTCCCTGACCCCTTTGCTTATGGGTTTGTGTCATCTTTTATGCATATTTTTCAGTTGGCCACACGGGAAAAACTAGTGCACTAATAAATAAATGAGTAGTATGATTAAATAAGTGTGTATTTACTTTGGAAATTCTAAAATTTCAATTTAAAATATTATTTAAATTTTACATCAACTAAAAAACACTAAGAAACTACGATAATTTGAAAGTGAATATGAATACCGTAAAATCCAAATAAAATACAATTAAAATTAACTAAGAAAATGCCATATTTATTTTAAAGTAAAATAATATATATTTTAATAATTCGCAAAAGTTATTAAATCAAAATTGTATTCAACTTAAATATGTTTCATAATATTTTTTGTATTTAACTTTAAATTATTTTATTTTTAAATATTCGATAAAAATATATAAGAGAAATATTTTTGATACAACTTAAATGTGTTTCATATTACATTTTATTTTTTTTAATTCAACTTAAAATTATAGGATTTATAGTTTGTTTTAAAATATTCAATAAAACTAATTAAGTGAAATATTTTTCCTACTTTTATTAATGTGTCGTAATATTATCATAATTTTTTTTATTATATTATTTCACTTAAAATCGAAGATATTTACAGCTTTTATTTTAAATATTCGTTAAAAATATTAAATTTAAATACTTTTCAAACTTAAATTAGAATTCTCAATCGGTTTTAGCTTGTCTGCAATGACAAGTGGTTTCATAAGATCAATTTCCGTATACACATGTAGAGATTTTTGTTGCCATGGAGTTTGAGATGTGTGTAGGGAGTAGGCAGAGAAAGGGGAAGAGAAAGAGGGTAATCCTGTTATCGCCATCGATTCAAATCGCATAAAACTTATTGGCATGGCCCAGCTAATTAGCCAAAAGCCACACATTTTGCGAGGATTTGGTGTGTGGTGCAAGGTGGTGCACAATAGTTTGTATGGAAGTTGTGTAGTGTAGTGTGGAGTGGAGTGGAGTGGTTCGATTTGGCATGGTTCGATGCTAATGACGGTGCTAATAATTGCTTTGTTGTGGCTTTGTTATTACTGCCTTCATGTTGTTGTCCCAGCTGTGCGATGCCTGCTCTCAATTTGGATATGTGGGCGTATTTAATGAAAGGAATGGAAGGGAAAAAGCGAGGAAGAATTCAAAGAAATGTGTTGGCATTACCAACTTTTGTACTCGAATATCTTTAATAATAGTATGTTAAATTTAAAAAAAAAATCGCAAAAAAAGCATAAATTTTTACAAGTATATTAATAAGATTAAAAATAAACCGCATTGAAACCGGGAAACTTTACTTTTATGGGTTTAAAAAGGCATTGCAGGACAGAATTTTAGATTTTTAGCTGATTTCTTTTACGAGGATTCTTACTATGCGGCAATTTTTTTTTTTGACAAAAAGGAGGAGGAAAACATCGAAAATTATTTTGAAATTTGTTACTCTTATCGATAATAACAAGATCTGCCTGGAAATGTTTTTTTCTAGCGTAAATAGAGGAGCAGGAATTTAGAAAAGTGTTTTGACTTTTACGGTCAAATCACTGGATTATAATACTATGGAAAATTTGCAAAATCGAGAAAATACGTGAATTTTTATTTTAAATGTATGTATATTAATTTTTATTTAAAATTTACTTAAGTTTGGTTAAGATATCTTAAGAAACAAACAAGTTTTTCATTCAAAGCAATTTCTTGACCTTTGACCTTAATTTAAGGCACTTACAGGTGGAATTTCGCAAAACGGCGTCTTAAATTTTTAATTTTATAATTGTATTTAAAATTTAATTAATTATTTTTTTCTCTGTAGACTGCTTTTAGTCGACTTAAATAAATAAATAATAGTGTTATATAATTTTAAATTTTCTTTGTTTGAGAATTGGAGAACTTCCACAAGTTAATCATATATCTCTTAAACATATCGTTAATATTACGTATCGATATTAGTTAGTTCTTCATGGAATTGTTTCTTTAAGCGATAAATGAGTTTAGCGAGCATTTGTTGAAGCGTAATCGACAGTCAAAAATAGTCGCACCATTCAACATTTCATTTTTCAGTCGCTTGTCTTCCATTTTAGCAACGATATCTAGATATCCAGAGTGTGTCCTGCTGTTGCAGCAGATAATGCGATATCCTTTTCCTCCTCCTCTTCTATATCTTTTTTTTGTGCATATCCTGGCAGCAGGAGCAGAAGCAGCAGCAGCTTTCCAGTCCATTGATGGGCAAACAGTTTTGCGATGCGCCGCGTTTTACAAATTGACTTTATGCCGTGCATTTGGACGGTTTTCCCTTCCCACGTTGCCTGTCACTTTTAGCTGCTAAAACGGCGACACATAAATGAACAGTAAAATGCTTTAGATGTAGTTGTAGTAGAGGAAGTGGAGAGAGAGGGGAGGGAGAGTTGCCTGACTGCACATCACGCACACTTTATCCTTTATCCTGTGAACACGACGTTTCATTTCGCTGCTGTCAAAGACAACACAAAAAATGCCGGACACGCAGCCGGACAATGTTAACGGGGGGAAGGGAGCAAGAGGAGGGCGGAGGGGATGCGGGCATTTCAGCTACACAACCAACAACTAAATGCGTGAAATGTCAGCAAGCTGTGGCACGCCCCTTTTGGCGTCTGCCGCCTCTCAGCTGCTCATTTCGCAGTGTTTTTGTGTTGCGGTACAAAGGTTGCATTCCCATTTGTCCTACCCAAATAAAAAAAAATAGGTGCAATCACAGCAAAAACAACAAAAAAAAACAGAGAGAGAATTCGACATGACGAGGCTTTAAATACACTTACAGATTTGATCTAGATCAAATATATATTATAATGATTATTATTATTTTTTTAAATATATAAAACACCAATTTATAATGGGCCTAGAAAAAATTGATTCACACCAAATTCTATATTATTATACAATCCCTGCATTTTCTGAATTTAATCATTGCCAAGTACATAATTCTTATAATATATCTTATAATGATAACGGTCTCAAATTGCTAGACTTCTTAACTCCAGAATTTGGTGCAAAGACACGTTGTTTTTATATAACAAATATGATTATTGGTCCTATATTTTCTATGGCAGTTTTCCAACTTTTATGTAATTTTGTCAGGAATACAAATTTGATTTGCTTTTCATAAATTTATTTAAAACGTATTTTATGCGCTTTCCTTAAATTTAAAAATGAATGAATCAAGTTTTCAATTTTCAAGACGTGTTTTATCATATAACAAATATAATTATTGGTCCTATTTTATTTACGTCTATAGATTTGGTTGCTAGAGATTTGTAGAATTACTCTGTATTAATTCCTCTGTATTTTTACTTTATTCAAGATGCTTAGAAAATAAAAAAAAACTTATAAAGTATCTAAATCAAACCTTGCTTACACATAAATCCATTTTGCAAAGGGCCAACACTTTAAAAAGTATACAAAAAATTAAGATTTCTTCAAAATAAATTGATAAAGGGTTAATTTTTAATAACTATGTGCTTTGATTCTTTTGAACACGTTTTAAGTACATTGTTTTGTTTTTATAATTTATATTTATCAATACAATAAGATGCAAAAAAAACCTTGAAAAATATTTTATATAGTTATTTTATAGAGTTAACTGTTTCAACGTGTGCAATAAAAAAACCACGCATTAAAAGTCAATAGCCCAGTTAGCATAGAAATTGTCTAGAAATAAGCTTGGCTACAATGACATTTCTCATAAAAATTGATCAGTAATAAAAATATAATTTATAGTTATAGCAACTGCCACGCCTTTTTTTAATGCATTTTTAATTTCGTGACAAAATGTTGATACTCTAACAATTTGCGAGGGTATTTCAACAACAACAAACAAACAAACAATTTTTGTAATTCGCAATTTGATTTGTCCCACTTCCGCCTCCCCCTCAAATCCAAACCACATCCCACCCCCACCCCCTTCCAGTTGCTCATTGCACCACATTGAATTTTGTAATTAAATGCGAAACACACGAGAAAACTTTTGTCAGCTATTTTTAACCCAGTATTCAAAAGGGAATACAGGCTTATGAGTTTTTGACAAGGTCTCTTCATTATTATTTATTACATTTTAACTATAATTATTTTGTTATTTATTTTATTATGCTGCAAATTTAGCAAAAAAATGAATAGAAATTTCGAATTTTTATTTATTTTTATATATTTTTATTTATTTTTGTTTACTTTTATTTATTTATTTAATTTATATTTAGTCAGTTTTTAAATATGTATTTATTTATTTATTATAAGACTACTATCGGATAAAAAATAAATAAAGACACATTTAAAAACTGACTAAAAATAAATTTTAAAAAGAAACAAGTATTCAAATTTAAATTGGAACTATAATTATGAGTTATAAGTTATAAGTTATTATATTTAAAATTTAAAAGTGAAGAGAAAAAAGTCTGGGTTATACAAAAATTATAAGTAATCTAATATTTGTTGAAACGATTGTAAGCAATCTAGAAACTTTCCATCAGATTAGTAAAAATTATAAAAAATATGGATAGATAGATCTCTTAAACGATTGGGGAAAATCCAAAAAAGACCCAATTAGATCTTAAATAATAATTTAAAATAAAGAATATAGATAGATCAATAGAAATAATTTAAAATATAAAGT
The DNA here is from genome assembly GCA_035042165.1 of Drosophila kuntzei. Lineage (NCBI taxonomy): Eukaryota > Metazoa > Arthropoda > Insecta > Diptera > Drosophilidae > Drosophila > Drosophila kuntzei. The sequence continues at coordinate 7,550 of JAWNLU010001432.1, forward strand.
ATCACTGAAACGATTGGAGTAAAACAAGAAAACTCCCATCAAATCAATAAAAATTTTTTAAAATGAAAAATTAAGATACATAGATAGATTTCTGATCCTAACAAAATATTTCATTTAATAATTATTTATATGCTCTTATTTTTGTTATTTTTAAAATTTTCATTCATTTTTGGTGATGGAATTGAATGGCTGCGAATTTGCGTTTACTGGGTATCTAAAAGTCAAGGTGCGTTCTAGCAAGTTGTAGTTGTTGTTCGTTTTTTTGTTGCTTTGTTAATTGATTTTTATGCACAGTTTGACAGTCGCTGCAGACGCTGCTAAAACTGTGCACTAATTTATAGTCGAGCCCGCAGAAAGAGAATATAAATAAATAAATAAAATTGCAGAGGCATCATAAACATAATGCCATGCTGTGTGAGAGGGGATAAAAGAAGGGTGATGAGGGGAGGAAATGTAGGAGATTTGGGGCGCTTAAGCGCCGGAACAAAGCAATCAGCAGCCCCCATGCGTGGCGTCTCCTCCACAAACAAAAAAAAAACAACAGCGATAAAAACAACTACAACAATAACGCATAAAACATAAAAAAAATTGTAAAAAACTGTATATGCAAAAAGACAAAAAAAAAACACAAAGGGGGCAGCAGCTGAGGCTTTAGCCACGCCCCTTTTTGGTATACACTCCGAAAAAATCGAGATTTCCGTACTTAAACAGAGGATATTCAAGTACAAAACTGAGAACATAAATCTTATTTCAAGTTCGGTTTTCGCAAGTTCGGGAATCTTAAAATAAGATTTTTCTGCTATACTTTAAGTTTGTTTTGGGATTAATTTAAGATCGAAACATACTAGTTTAAGTACACAAAAATCTTGATGTAATCCCAAAATGTACTTGTTTCAAGTACAAAAAATTCTCATTTTTAAGTTCATTTTAACCTGGAAAAACACCATTTTAAGTACAAAAAAATCTTAAACTAATTTAGTATAAAAAACTATTGTTTCTGGAAGTATCTTAACCAGACTCACAGATTTTATATTTAACTTGGTCTTATATATTTTGACTACGTTTAATTAAAATTGGACTATTATATAATATCATAAAAATGTCGGTCGAATTTTTTTATTTTTTTTTTTATCTATTTTGCTTTATTTATTGAATCTTTTCCGGGTGGAGACTTACAATAAGTTAATCAAATCTTATAATTATAATTAAAATTTAAATTATATAATTTTAATTATAATCGATTCATACTTAATTCAAGATTTTAAGTACACAGCAATCTTAAAATATTATTTTAGGATAGCATATTTTTCTGAGTGTATACACACACACACACACACGCACATAAACAAAGAGGCGGCTTAGCTGTGAACATTTTTATTTTATTTTCATGCCATTTCGTTTTGTGTTTTAAGCGCAGCATACAAATTTTTTAAAACAACCGCAACAACAACACAAAGGAAAAAACATACATACTTTTGAGCGTAAAAGAAAACTAGATGAAAAGCTCGCGGGGGGAAGGGGTGTGGTGAAATGTAAGGGGAAAGCGCAGCGCGTAAAAATCCAAGTGTAAAATATGTGTGTGTGCGAAAAAACGGCCAAACTGGCGCATCCTGTGGCCAGCTATAATATGTGTAGATCCAACAACAACAACTACAACTCGAGCAACAACAACTTGAACAACAACAACTTAACCGGAAATAAAAACAACAACAATAAAAACAAAATGTTTCAAAGGCGGCAGCTGGCAAAATCGTCAAAAATGTTGCTAAAGATTTGCAACGTTTTAAATGCAACACAAAATGTGCCAAGCTGCAAGAGCGACAAAGAGAGATAGCGAAGAGGGAGTAGGATAGAACAGTGTTGCCAACTTTTAAGAAGTTAAAAAAAGCTGTCGCAAATTAAAGAAAATTACATTTAAAAAAACCTAAAATAAAGAAATAAAACACCAAAAAATAGCCGCATTTATTTTCATGTTTATCAACATTTATCTATATCAATATATACAAAACTCTTTATACTGACTGACTCACTGACACATTAACGTGTAGGCTAAATTCACCTGTAAGTGGATCAAATTGAGGTCAGAGGGTATGGAATTTTGTTTCTTAAGATATCTTAACCAAACTTACTGATTAAATGTTTGGGACTGTCTCAAACATTCTGATCAAATTTAGTCAAAGTCGGATAACTGTATCATATAGCTGCCATAGGAACAATCGGATGCAAATTATCGTTTAGTAGGAGAGAAAATAATTAGTTAATTTTCTTAAATTTTAAATACAATCATAAAATAAAAATGGAAAATTAAATTATATTTAATTAAATTTTAATTCATAACTGAAAAGATAAAAAAAATTAGGTTTTTACTAGAGGTATTCAAAAAATGTAATAAGTGATCCAATATTTGTGGCAAGAATTGGAGAAAATTTAGAAAAACCCAATTAAAACAATGATTTGTTTTTTGCAACGGGCTAAAAAGTTTCAAATAGGATTTTTAATAGTCGGAAAGGAGAACTCTAAATTTAAAACTCGACTGAGCTTGTTGATGATCAAATTTATATGCTGAATGTCCACCATTCAATTTGTTAAGTTATATAAATTTAATTATATTAAAAAGTTAAATAAAAAATAGAGAAAAATGGAATTCACAATATGTTTTTGACTTTTTCTCGCAATTTGACTCTAAAAAAAGTTAAATTTGGCAGAAAAAAATCTGTTTTTGTCAACACTGACGTAGAAAGAAGAGAAGCAAGAGTTGGTCAGAAAAGGGAGGTAGGTAGGATTTGCAATAGGGGGTAAGGAACGAGCTCGTATTGCAAGTGTGGCAGTTTACAGCACTCGTAATTGAGAATGAAGATTACGAGCTAAACATAAAAGCTCATAATACAACAGCAAAAACAAGAAAAACACAAAAATACAGAAGACGAAAATAAAAACAACGGGAAATGAAAATGGAAATGGAAACTGCGGCAATTTGTGTGTTTTGCGTGAAACATGAAACAATTTTGAGGTGCCTGCGAATCCGGTTCGAAGTTCTTCCAATCCACAGTTGAAAATTACTTTTGCAATTGCCACGACAGGCTATTAAACTAATAATTGTTTTGGCTTTAAATTTGTAATTTAAGCTACTTACTACAGGAAGTATGTAAACCGGTTTGTAGTTGAACCATTCGGTAGTGGAAGATTCTTAAATCAGACCTTTAAAAGAACTTTAATTTAAAAATTGTTGGAGTTCTAACAATAAAGAAATTAGTCTGAAATTTCTTTATATAATCGAAGACGGTTTTTAGACAATTTTAGTAATAAAGTATTGAAAGAAATTAGTTTGAAATTTCTAGGTATAATCGAAGATGGTTTTTTATTTTTTATTAAACATTTTATGCCAATTTTTATTTGAACTAAATTCTAAATTAAAAATTGTGTTAATGTTAAAGCAGTTTATGCCATCAAGCTTAGATAATTTTATTAATTAGGCTAAATTCGTTTTAAGACTTTAAGTTTCTAGTACTAATTTAATCAGAAAAACATCTATATACAATCGTGTGCAAAATAATAAGAACAGCATATGTAAAAACTTTATTTGATCAAAAAAAAATTGATAATTTAATTTTTTTATAGTTTGTTTTTATATTATTTTAATTAAGCTATTTAACTTGCCAGGATTATAAAATAAGGACATAGCAGGACATGAATTCTAACGGATATTAAAAGCTTGGTACATGTGCCATAAAATCATAAAAAGATTTATTATAATCAAGACATTCTAACACTTTTTGTTAATTAAATTCAGTTGTCACATAGCATTTTTATTATTTCGCTCACGTATAAATTATGTATTAATATTTGTATTCAGCCCCTTAACTCGAAACAGCAAATTTGCTGTGTGTTGTTTATTTTGACTAGTAATTTAATTTGTTTATTCAACGACGACGATGAAGGCGACATTGTGACGCCAAGTAAAAATTAAAGAATACATTTCCTTTACTTAAATTCCCAATTTTCTAACAATATTTACTTTACTTCTTCCTAAAGCTTATATTTCACAATTTGTATTTTAATTGTCAGCAATTTAAAACGAAAAACAAATGGAATCTAATGTGATATTTTAATAATCCCCAATGGTCTAATAACATTTAGCATTTTGTGATTTATTAGCGGACTTATTTGTGTCTTTATCTATCAGATTTTGATGATTTCGATGAAGAAAGCGACATTGTGACGCCAAATAAATTAAAGAATACATTTCCTTTACTTAAATTCCCAATGTTCTAACAATATTTACTTTACTTCTTCCTAAAGCTTATATTTCACAATTTGTATTTTAATTGTCAGCAATTTAAAACGAAAAACAAATGGAATCTAATGTGATATTTTGATAATCCCCAATGGTCTAATAACATTTAGCATTTTGTGATTTATTAGCGGACTTATTTGTGTCTTTATCTATCAGATTTTCGGTTAGGTTGTAAATGTCAAATTTAAATTTTACACCTTTTTTGGATTCGGTTGTTAATTGCATTCACATTTGAAATGACACACAGAGATCACAATCGTTTAGCATACGCGTGCCTCAATTACAAAAGCTCCCTAGGGTGAACTCTTTGTATAGCATTTCTCCATCTCACTCTCTCTCTCTCAATTTATCTCTCTTGCTATCTCTTTCGCTGCTTACATACGCACTTGAATTGCCAGGCCCCAATTGGATTTGTTCCCTTTTTTAAAACGCATTGACTCGTTTTAAGTGTAATAGAGTTGCCTGCCAGGCACACACACACACAACCACACACTCATACTCACACACACACTCACATTTGGCTATGCAAATGAGAGGAATACAAAACCAATGGCAATCATTTGTACACACACTCAAACACACAGCAAAAATTTACAACAATAAAAGGGGATTTAACACAGAAAGCGTTTGAACCCGAAACTGCAATGCGACAGGAGTGCAGAGGCTGTACAGGATATGAACAAGGACTTGGACATGAAACACAAGGGAAAAAGAGGAGCAGAAAGGCAGGGTATAAAAGGAGAAATGAGTAGGAAGTACACTGAAAAAAGAACAATTTCTAAAATCAACAGGGATCGTAACGATTATAATTTTTAAAATAAAAATTGCAAAATAAAATTTATTTTTCAATTTTTAAAGAAAAAATTAAAAATAAAACTTATTTTTCAATTTTTATTATAAAAATTAAAAATATAAATTGAATGTGAATATCTTTTCTACCAAATTTTTCCATAATCTAAAAACATTCATAATTCATGGCTCAATACCTTTCATGTGATACATCACACGTCCTTTAAGGATATTTTATTTTAAGGATATTTTAGGTTGAAAATATATGATCTTCAAATAATTGAGAAATAAAAGCTAAAAGTAGTTTTTATAATACAAAATAAGTCTTATTTGCGATCCCTGAAAATCAAGGACATTCATCTTACATATTTTGTTCTTAAAATAAGACCATTTTAAGACCAAATTACTAAAACTAAGAATATTAAACTAAAAAAATATTTATATTTATCAAAATAAAACCACAAAAAAAGTTTTATAAATTTTAAAACTTGCTTTATTGTTTTTTGTGGTCTTGAGTATTTAAAAATATTTTGTCTATAAATAAGAAAATTTATTCTTATACTAATATGTGTGGTCTTGAAAATATAATAATTTTTTATCTTAAATAAGAGCTTTGTCTGATTTGAACTGTTCTTAAAATCAACTTTAAGAATTTTATGTTCTCGATGCATTTTCTAGACCAAAATATTAGTTCTGAGACCAAAATCTTGATTTTAGAACCCTTTTTTATATCAGTGTAGGGAGGGGGAGAAACACAGTACAGAGGACAAGCCAAATTTGTGCTGCAGCTGATAGATTGTAATCCTGCTGTTGTTGCTGCTCTTTGACTGCTTTCAATTGGCTCACATACAGCAGCCAGGGAAAAGGAGAAAGAGAGAAGAGAGAGGAGATTGGAGAGAGAAGAGAGATAGGGAAGGGTAGAGCATAAGCTCGTTCTCTGTGCGTGTTAATTTAGTATGTTGTCAACGGGCAGGCTGCCAAAACAATTGAAACAATAACGAGACAAGTGTGGGAATCGAAGAGGGAGCGGGAAAGTGAGAGAAATAATGATTTAGAGTGAGACAGGAAAACTGAAAGACTGAGATGGCGGCAATTTAGGATTACAGCCTTCTAACGGCATTAATTTGATATCAAGAACAACAACAACAACAATGGGAACATTTAACATGCTTGTAAAACCACAAAATGTTGTTTAGCGTTTGATTAATTGCCTGAGTAAAAATGGGAGAAAGCGAAACGAGATTAAGGGGAAGTCGCATATTTTTTTGAACCCTGCACCCAAGGATTATAAAGGCTTTTGAGTTTATGACAATGTCTGTCGGTTCCTATAAACACCTACATCAAAGAGACTAAAAGAGAAAGAAAATTTTGTGAGAATAATCTTATGTTTAGGTGATTATTTTAAATTTTGTACAATTGTTTAAAAACGAATGACAAGCGCAATTTTGGAGATACTTATTTGAGATTTTGCACATAAAATGTTTTCTATTTTGCGAAAATTTGTGAAAAATTTCATCTCGATCGGTTAATAAACAGAAAATAATTGATATGTTGTTCTGAATAGTTTTAAGCAGATTCCAAGGTCGAAAAATTTCTTTGGCATCGAATACAGCTGAATTCAATCCAATATTTAGTTTGTTCTTTTTTTATTTAGCTTTTTCTACTCTACAATTTTTTTTTTCAATATTTCAAAAGTTCTATGAAAAAAAAAAATTATTTTTAAATTACTATTAAAAATGTATATTAGCAGGAGTTTAAGTCTTGTGCTAAATGGTTTAGTGGATAGACTCAAAGCCTGCGATACAGGAGACGCTAGATCGAATTTTGGAATTTTTTTTTTATGTTTTTTACTTTATTTTTTTTTTTTTTTACTTTTTTTTTTTTTTTTTTACTTTTTTTATTGGGCAATTAACAGTCGTGCTACTCAACTGTAGCATTTTTACTTGTTTAGATCTGGCAACGCTGGCTTTTGACTTATATGGCAAAGGACCTCGACGTCGGCTATTTCGTTAACAATAAATAACGCTTGAGACAGCGCCGAGGGCTTTTTGTTTTGGCCCAGGCGAACACTTGAGTGCCACAGAGAGACAGAGACAGAAAGAGAGAAAGAGTGTGAGAAAGAGACGACGGTGCCTTTGATCTGGGGCGGCAATGGAACGTGCGAAAAACGGTTAGGCAGGGCAACCCTAACAACCTGGCAGATTGATGGCCTCGGTGTTGGCCTAGACTGACGTTCTGCCTTCGCCTTCTGCCAACTTGTTTGCCTTTCCATAATGAATGCGGCAAAGCAAAGCAAAGGCAATGGCAAAGGCAAAGGCAGGCACAAATAAGCTCCAGACACGAGCTAAACAGGATGTGCACACACAACACACACCACACACACTACACACACCACATACACACATATATGAACACACTGATAAAAAAAATCAAGATATTGGTCCAAGAACTAAGAATTTTGGTCTAAAATAGGCGTCGAGAACATAAAATTCCAGGGACCATAAGAGTTATGAGGAATAAGCAGAAAAATAAATATTTAGAGACTTATTTTATAAATCAAATTTAATAATTTATTATTATTGACTTTTTTTAAATAAAAGTCCTTAAAGGCTTGAGGAATAAACTAAAAGTCTTTAAAGACTTTTATTTTTAAATAATAAATTTAAAAGTCTAAAGATTATTATTTTTGAGAATTAAAATAAAAATGATTAAGGACTTTTAATTCTGATTAATGAGTTTAAAAGTCTTAAAAGAGTCTAACCAGATCGTCACAGGACAAATGGTTACCCAATAAAATATAACATATTCATATTTTCCTAACAAATTAAGATTTTTATTCTTATATTAAGAACAGTGAACAGTTTTAGATTAATATTTTTAGTATTATTTATTTGGTCTTAAAATTATCTTATTTTAATAAAAAAAAATATTTAAGAAAAATGTTCTTGCTTTAAGAAGTTGGTCTTTTTTTTCCAGTGTATCAGCCACTCCATTATGTTGGCAACCCCCAAAGTAAAGTCTCATCTTTCCTTTAGCCACGACTAACAAGTTATTGATCAAATATCGCATGTCACTCTACAGAAGAGACAGAAAGAGATAGAGAGGGAAGAGAGGACTAAAGAGAGGTCACATAAATGCCAACTAAAAATGTCATTTAAATTGTGCTTGTGTACTGTTTACTATCATATTATTGTCCTTCTTTTTCTTTTTGTCCTGCTTCATTCACAGCATTTCAACTGTCATGGCATTTGGCTTTGCTTTGTTTCATCATCATTATCATTATCATTGTCATTATTGTCACATCAGTCTTATCACAGTGGTCACTCTGCCTGCCCCAGAGGCTAAACTGTGTCCTTCTGTAGGCAGAATATTAAGCACAGGCGGCTAAAATAAATGGCCCTAAATAAAACACGAATAACTACCAAAAAAAATAAAATGCGGCACAAATTTATCAAACTGTAAATGAAAATTGGGGAAGGAAAAGCGAAGCGAAGAGCATGATGAATTAGCTGAAATATGAAACCAAAAATATATTTTAAAAAATGTAGTACAGTGGTGCAAAAAAGCACAGTAATGATGATGGATAGCGTGTAATTAGCTAAAAGCAAAATTAGTTAATTAACTGGTGAGAAAAGTCGACAATCGAGAGAACCCGACTTTGAGAGACTCTGTACTTATTCCGTAATAAAAGCAAATTTAAAATAACTAATGAAATCTTATAATTTCAGATATTTTTGAAGTGTTTTTTTTATTATCCGATAAAGTTTTTTGAACACATCGCTATACCAATCAATTTAATGGGCAAACAATCATAAAACCGGTTAAGATTTGACAAAATCATGAGTTTCTTAAATTTAAATGAGAAAAGTTCACTTCAAACTTTAAAAGCTTAACTGAATTAAAATATAAAAAAAAAATTAACTTTTTTGCAGGGATTAAAACCTTAACCGAAACCGTAACCTTTAATCGATGAAAACCGATTGAAATTTGTAACCGTAACTAAAACCGTAGTCGAAAAATTTGTTTTCCGCTGTTCCGAAACCCATAAACCGAAACTCTTTAAACCGAAATAACCGTTGAGTAACCGATTCATTTATAAGGTTTAATTTCGGATCTGGCCGTCGCAATGTACTGATAACTTTGAACTGCCACAACTTTGTCAAAACTCAATCAATTTCAATGCGCCATGTAAATTTGAGCATGAATTTACTTTTAAATTCATTCTGCATTTAAATTTTTTTCATTTTGAAAGTTCGAAAATTTCAAAATTTTTCGAAAAATGACAAGGGGTAACACTGTAAATTTTCAAATAAATTCAATTTTCAAAAATTTTGATAAATGAACAATATTTAAATGCAGAACGAATTAAGACGTTAAATCATGCTCAAATTTACATTGCGCATGGAAATTGATTGAGTTTTGACAAAGTTATGTCAGTTCGAAGTTATTAAATATCAGTAAAATCGAAATAATCGAAATTTTCAAACCAAATGAACCAAATTTATATGAGGTCAAATTACAATAAAATCGACACCACACTGGACCATTCCAATAACCAGATAACATTATTTTCCAGGCTAATAAGAGCATTAAGTATTTTTTCATGTTAAAGCAATGAATTACGCTTCTTATTTTGGTCAACCGAAAACTTTAATTTTTATTTTTTTTGTGAACCGAAACCATAGCGGTATTTTTAAACCGAAACTTACAAAAAACCGATAACTGTTACAATATCGATACTTCAAGATTTTGCATAACCGATAACCGAAAACCTTAATTCGAGCATAACCGAAATCTCAACTGAAACCGATATTCATTTCGGTTTTATTTCCTGTTATTTAGGCAACATCGACTCAACTGCTGATGCTGTTCAGAATATATATATTTTCTGCCTGTTACACAAATTTCACTTTCAACAAACTTAATATACCCAATATAACTTTTTCAGTACAGGGTTTAAAAAAGTGAATATTAATTAAGCTAAATGAAGTCAAAAAATAAAAATAGCTGTCTCACTAAGCTGTCAGCCATTTTTATGAAAGATTAAAAACGTATCTCTAGTTGTTAGCACTCAGACCACTGTGCCTCTTCCCCCACCACTCCCCCTCTTCTTTTTACGTTCACACTGAAAAAGCATTAAAAAGTTTTATTGTTGTTTTTGTCTTTGGCATATTTGTTTGGCTTCCGTTTCCGCCGTTGACGTTGACGTCACAGGAAGTTGGCGCATTTAAAAGCATAGTACACATTTCTCACCCTCCCACCCACAATTTCCACCCACATTCTGGGGGATAAACGTCATTATCTTCAACAACTACAACACAGACTCATTGTCGGCCTCATTTGGTGGCAAGGTGCGAAGCAACAACATGTTGCCGCAATGACCCTCATTAACTTAATGGTCAAGTCAAGTTTGCCACTCTGTTGGCCGCCATTTTGTTGTTTATCCTGCTCTATCTTTCTCTCTGCCTTCCCTCTCTCTCTCCACTTGCTCAATTGCTGAAAATTTCATTAAAATGCATTAATTTTGCACATTAAAAAAAATGATTTAATTGGCTTTTTGCCTTTTGTGACGCGGCCAATTAGAAAATCAATATGCAGCACTTTGTCAAAAGTTAATTCAATTTTGCCATCGAACAAAACTAATGTAATTAATCGATGTCTATGCCAGCAGCTGTCAATTATGAGGCTTGAGGTTATCAATATGACGGCGGCTCTTTAATGTGTTTTTAAACATTGGAGAGCAACGGAAAATATTTAAAATATAAATATACATTATTAAAGTTGAAAAGTTTGATGTGCATTAAATTTCTAAACATAGTATAAACAATTTCCTGTGTATATACCAACAGCAATTATTAAGAAACCTTTATAATCCAAAATATAACCCATGGAACTTAGTAAATACAACAGTTCGAGTCGGAAAATTTTGAATTAGCTGCTTATATTCTTTGTACATATGAAAGATTTATAAACTTGTGAATATACCATATACAATCTTTAATAAAACCCATTGTCCTTATTGTCCCATCATGTCCTTAAGACAGAATTTGAATTCTGAATACATAAAATAAACGATTTCCTGTGCATAAAAAAACTATATAATCTATTTAATTTAGGAATAAATCATTAGAATTAATGAAAAATTAGTTAATGAAAAAACAAAATTAAAAAACTTGTAAAACTTCGTTAATATAACATTTGTATTACATTACACAAAAATATTAATAGTGTTTCTCTTAAAAAAATATTAAGATTTTGTAATTCATTACTGAAATAAGGCAATAAATCTATTCAGTGTTGTTTAAGTGTGTGGCTAGTGCATTTATTTATAAGGATATCCTTGTAGCGCTAGGAAATAAGATAAATAAATAAATAAAAAAATAAATAATTGAATAAATAAATAATATAACCCATTGAACTTAGTAAATACGACAGTTAGATTCCGAAAATTTTGTATAGAATTGTTTAACTTCCTTGTACATATGAAAGACTTATCAAATTCGTGACTATACCATATACAATCTATAATATAACAAATTAAACTTGGGAATTTCGACAGTTAGATTTAGAATATTTGGTATGTAGGTGCCAATGTTCTTTCTACACATGTAAGATATATTTACAATTTTTGACATCAGAGAAAATGATCTTAAAAAATAATTTTAATTTATTAAATAAACCCATTAAACTCGGAGACTATATGAGTAAGAGTTTATAAATTTGGTATGCCTATGTATTTGTAATTTATGTTTACAAAATTATATGGAATCTGGTTTGTAATCTTCAATATAACCCATTGAATTTAATGAGATTCTGTTTTAAAGAGCTAAAATATGGAAATTGGTTACATGGTTGCTAAATAGCTTTTTATAAATTCAGTATAACATTAATTATTCCAAAAGAATTGCCGTACTCATGAAAATATATAAATAACTTTTTAAATATTAAAGCAAACAATTGAACAAAAATCATGCACATGTCAAAGATGATTTATGAATAAATTATATTTAAAAGCATGTTACTTTTTTATATTATTGTTAATAATAATAATAATGTAATCTTCAATGATGGTTTATAATGTTGATGTCGGAAATGAAATTCACGGGGAAATTCATTTAAATGACTTCACTGACAGCTGTTGTCATTTTGGCCATTGTCATTAAATGGCCTATAAACGTGTCATAAAAGTCTCATTTACAGTCCAACAAAAATCACAGTCTGATTGTGATTGTGATTATGTAAAGATGGCAATATGGCTAATACTATGTGCTATAAGCCGAAAACTAGCCACATTTTTATTTATGGGCTGACAACAACAGCAACAACAACTACAAAATGTTCTATGTGCTTTTTATGAGGGGCAAAAAAAAAGATAGAGAACAAAAAATAGATGAGATGAGTAGGAAAAAAAAATGGCAAAACATTTCTAATATGTGAGTTTTATTTTATTACATTTTATTACACATAAGTTGGCTGCCAAATGCGTACACACACACACACACACAGATAGAAAGAAGGGCATTGAGGCAAAAGTTTAGAGCTTGTGTCCTGGCCACGTCCTGTGCGCGTCCTGGCCACGTACAACGTATCTCCGTTTCCGCAGATAAACGCGCGCATCTGTCTGTGTGAATAGGCCTTGACTTGGCTCTCAGTATCTGTATCTTTGTATCTGTGTGTGTGTGCGTTTGTATCTGTGTGTGCGTTTCCTTTTAACAAAATGTTTTGATTTCAAACGAGACTGTTGGCCAGCTCAACTAATCTGTTATCCTAGCTATAGCGCCACACTCTTCCCAGTCTCTTATCTCACTCCCTTTCTCCCTCTCTTTATCTTTCTCTCTCTCTCACTCTCTCTTTTAATACTCTTGCCGAGGGTATTATAATATTATGTAAGGCAATAACACAATTTCACACATTTCATTAGTTATTTTTAAAAATATTTAAGCAAATTGGAATTTATAAATTTTTTTTAAAAATGTTTTTTTTTAGAAATATTTTATTTAAAATTAGTTATGTTAATAAACTTAAGTCAAAAAAACTATATATATATTTAAGAAGTTTTGCTTACTTCCATACTGACACAAAGTTAAAGGATTTGGTGCATTTTTTTTTATAACGTGGTATCCGATTGTTCCTATGGCAGCTATATGATATAGTAATCCGACTTTGACCAAATTTGGTCAGAATGTTAAAGACAGTCTCAAACATATAATCTGTTTGGTTAAGATATCTTATGAAACACAAAAGTTTTTCATACAAAGCAATTCACGGACCTTCGACCTGAATTTGACCCACTTACAGGTGGAATTTCGCAAAACGCTGTCCTATTGCACGATGAAATTGTCTCATGTTGTGTAAAATTTCAGCTTTTTACCTTTAGCCGTTTGGTCAGTCAGTCAGTGAGGACAAAGAGATTTATATAAATAGATTTTATTTCATTTATTATTGTCTAATCAAGAAAACTCATATTTATTTGTGAACTATTTGGATTCGCTTATCTTATTATAACAAGGCTCGCAGAACCGACGCGGAACTTGAACCGAACCTAGGAATTTATTTAATATGCGCTTTCGAATCTAAACCGAACCACTTTTATTTAATTGATTCCTCGGTTCGGGAAAATATAATTTCAAAAATTGTATTGTATTGTAAAAAATTGATTCGTCTTAAAAATTCGAAAAAAAATTAAATTAATAAAAATATTTTTTTTTGGGTTTAAATTGAACCAAGTTGCGAGCCGCAACTTTACCTAAATTTTTGCGGCTTACTTCCTTGATTAATACGTTATTAAATTTGACTTATATTGAACTACTAAATCATATAGCTGACATAGGAACAATCAGTATTAACTTGAAAAAATTAACATTGCAAGGGTATCAAATCTTTGGCGTGCCTGAGATTTTCTTGCTTTCTAGTTGTTTCCATCTCAATCTCTCTAGTTGAGTGTATGGGGTTTCTGCTTTTTTGCTTTTTCAATTCATTTTATTTATTGAAGCATGAAAGGCGAATCTACAGCCGTAAATAGATACAGATACACACTCACACATTCACATTCACACACATTCACATTCACATTCACATTTATATTTACAGCCACAGATACTCGAGAGATAATAAAATCGCAAAACATCAACCAATATGAGAAAACTGCCGGCGCTTTTTTTTTAAAGCAATTTTCGCATATCTTTGAAAGAAGCAACAACAATAATACAAAATAAAAAAAATAGATGAAAAGAAAAAGATTTTAGTTGATGTGGCAAAAAGTTTTGAAGTTGTTGCTTTGTGTGGCAGCTAATTAACGTTTGTTTTGGATCGCAATCGTATGACAAAGTATCTTTTATCTTGACTTGTTTTCGTATCTACAGTTCTCCAAACACAATGACAGCATTGAAAAAAGATACGACCATACGATATATTTGTAAACAAGCTTAAGGAGAATAATATTTTGAAGCTCTTGCGTTAAATGTAAACAAAGTTCTTAGGTTTTAAAAGTAATTAAAATTAATATTTTTTAATCTCAATTGTTTTTAGATATTCCTAGAATTTGTACACCCATAAATTTATTTAATATATGTAAATACTTCTTATCTTTTTGAATAATCAAACTCATAATACGATATATTTGTAAACAAGCTTAAGGAGAATAATATTTTGAAGCTCTTGCGTTAAATGTAAACAAAGTTCTTAGGTTTTAAAAGTAATTTAAGTTGTTCGAACTTAAAACAAAAAATGTAAAATGATTTTCTCAATTGTTTTGTAGATTTTGTAAGCTTTTCACTATTTGAAAGTCGAGCTAAAATAAATATAGGAATAGTAGATTTAAAAAATTTGAAATTTGTTTTCACCCAAAGCACATCTTTATTTTAAAAAGAAGTTCGTTATTTTAAAATATATTTTACAACATTCTAATTTATTCAATTATATTATTTCACAGATAGAATTGTTTTGTAATACTGCTAGATTTTTTATGCCCATCAATTTATTCAATAAAAATTCTTCCTAACTTTTTAAAGAATCGCACTTGTAATTTAGATTTTATTATCTTATTTCTACGATTTGAAAATCGAGCTAAAATATATTTATGAATAGTAAAATATACAAATTTGTTATTTATGTAATTGTTTTCATCCGAATCAAACCATTATAAGTATTAATAAATAAGTCTGCTATTTTACTATATTAGTAAGTTTTAAGATACTTTACTACATTCTAATTTATTCTATGATTTAATATTCTAATAAATATATTTTTTATTCTATTTCACAGATAGAATTGTTTAGTAATATTCATAGATTTTGTAAGTCCATAAATTTATTCAATAAAAATTCTTCCTAACTTTTTCAAGAACCTCACTTATAATATTGATTTTATTATAATATTTTCACTGTTTGAAAATCGGTCTAAACGAAAATTAAGAATAGAAATTAATAAACCTTTATTTTAAGACAGAACTTTGCTATATTTTAAATATATTTTACAACATTCTAATTAATTCTATGTTACTTTTTTCTAATAACAGTTTTTCCCTTTCTATTTCAGCAATTTTTATGCTCTTCCCAACTATTCTACAGTGTGCTATTGTAAGTATTCATTCAGTTACATTTTTCATTTATATTTACAATTTTTAATTACTTCGTAGTTAGTTTGAGTTTTTACTTATTCTGTATAAGCTTAATTCCAGTTACCATTCATTTATATCAGAGTTCAGAATTTACCTCTTACTTAGTAGAGATAGAATTTTATCTTAATTTATCAAAGTTTTGCCAGTTTGTATGGCATGTTATCTACGTTTTAGCAAATTGAGCTGCTTTTTTTCAATTTGCAACAACATGAGATTGTATCGAATTATTCCCCAAAGCATCTCTCAATTCTTTCTCTGCATGTGGCGAATATTCGTTTGCTTAATTGATATTCATTTTATGCAGCACTCCAAACAACACTCTTCATGTCTGGCAAAAATCTCTCAGAAAGTTGCGCATTTACAGAATTTGTAGACCTTAGTTTCATTGATTGCTCTTATCGATTTCTTTTCTTCAATGTGGAAATTCAAGAGTTGTTCACATCTTTTTAAAGCATACTTTTCAGCGTTAGGTTTTTTAGAGTGAGGCAGCTAATTAGTCTTTATTGTTAGCTGCAAATTGAGTTGAAATTCAATTTGCCAAATCATCAGGAAACGTGAGAAACAACACAAAAAATAAAAAAAAACGTGAAAAAGGCCAAGACACGAGCTGCGCATAAAAATCAAGAGCAAAAAGAAATGAGAAGGAGTGAAAAAATCGTAACAATCAAGTTGGCTCGTTGACTGTTCGGCGAGTGTCGACAACAACAAAATGAAGTGCAATGGACATTGGTTAAAAGGGAAAGAAGAAGGGGAAAGAATAGAGGGGGGATGGCTTGTGGCTCCAAAGGATTCCACCAGCGACATGCTCGATGATAGCGCTACACCGAAAAAAAAAATGATGGTGCTTCGAAAAAATAATTAAATTAAATATTTTACAATTTAGTTGATTTATTTATATAATTAACGAGAGGTCAGTTTAAAAATAACTAGGTATGATTCTCCGTCATGTTTTTACTGTGTAATTATCCAAAGCCATTGACAACAAAATTATTTGAATATTACAATACGATTAAAAAAATACCTACATAATAAAAAACGATTTTAAAAAATTTATAAGATTAGAAAATATATAAAACTACAAGTGGAAAATAACAAAAAACTAAGCAAAAACTAACATTTTTTGCTTGTCGGATTTATTATAGGAATTTTGTACTTAAATCAAATATTCTAACTAAATTCTCACAGTCTCATTTTATTAATTATAAATTATATCCTACAAAAATATTTGCTAACTGTTTAGAGAAATGTCAACAATATTGTGTAGTTATTGTTATTTTAAAAAACATAAAAAATTAAATAAGATTACAAAAAATATAAATCTACAAGTTGAAAATAGCTGAACAAACTTTAATCAAAATAGAAAGATAAATAAATGTTTTTATTGTCGGGATTTTATAGGAATTTTGTAGTTTAATGCAATTTTATAGACTTTTATTTTGCGTATTTTTATGCTGAGTCGATTAGAGTCACATACATTCTCAATTTTATGATTATATATAATAATAAAGAATTAAAAACTCGCATCTTAGAAAGTTAATTTTATTTTTCTGTTTAGAGAAATGACAACTTTGCATTGTTATTGTTATTTTAACAAATATAAATATTTGAATCAAATATTTAAGGCTTTTGTTTTGCCTTTTTTAATGCTATGTCATTACGATTAGTTTCATATATAGTCCCAATTTAATAATAATATCTAAAAACCTTGAAAAATACATGATTTGATCAAGAATTTAAATCTTGTATTTTAGAATGTTTTTTTTTATTTTTCTGCTTAGATAAATGACGACAACTTTGCATTGTTTTTATTATTTTAAAATATAAAAATGTTTAAATAATATTACAAAAAATATAAATCTACAAGTTGAAAATTACAATTAAACTAAATCAATTTAATTGGAAAAAGGAAAAAAAACAGCGATATTTGAACATCGGGGTTTTTATAACAATTTATTTTAGAATGCTTTCTGCTTTTTTTCTGTGTAGAGAAATGACAACAACTTTGCATTGTTATTGTTTCTGCTGTAGTCCCATTGTTGTGCTGTCGTTGTCCTTTCGCTGTTGCCATCATTGTCATTGTTGTTGTTGTTGTTTCTAGTATCCTGCCACTGGCAATAAAACCACGGGCTTCTCTGCTCTGCTTTTTCTTTCTTTTTTTGTTTGTTGTGCTTTAGAATTTTTCAACTCACATGCCAAACATTTCTCGGTCACTGACATTTAACTAAGAACGCCGCTTTTGTTGCATGTTTCGCGAGTTCCGAGTTGCAAGTTAAAAGTTGCAACTTGCAATTTGATTTCTTTTACACATTTTGTGCTTCAGCCTGTGGCGACTTCTTTTTTTTTGTGCTTTGTGACAAAAATCTGTTTTTGGTCGACTGCCTAACATGACAATAACAAAAACAAAAATCGCGAGCAAAAAGTTGTTGTTGTTTTCAGCAGTCTCTTTTTTTGTGTGCTGGTATTAAAAAAATACTAAACATTTAAAGTTACAATGGGCCTAAAACTGTAGGAAAATGATTAAAATTATAAGCGAGCAGTTATCGATTAATTCAATTAATTAATTAAAATAAGCAGGGACCGTTTTAAAAAAAAATGACAATCAGAGAATTATTTCCTAATTTATAAAATAAATATTTAAAATAAGAATATAATTTCAATTTTCATTTATAAGTTACGAAATATCCCTTATTTTTATTTTTTTCAATAAAAATCAGGTTTTAAAACCTTAACTGAAACCGCAACCTTTAACCGGTGAAAACCGATTAAAATTTGTAAGCGCAACCGTAACCGAAAATTTTTTTTCCGCTGTACCAAAATCCACAAGCCGAAACTTAGTAACCGATTCATTTATAAGGGTTAATTTCGGTTCTGGCTTCGCAGCTTTGAACTGCCATAACTTGATCAAAAATCAATCAATTTCCATAGGCCATGTAAATTTGAGCATTATTTTACCTCTTAATTCGTTCTGAATTTAAATTTTAACCATTTTCAATATTCGAAATTTTTCGAAAAATTAAAAAAATTTAAAGGGGTAACACTGTAAAATTTCGAAAAATTTCGATTTTCAAAAAATTTTCAAAGTGAACAAAATTTAAATGCAGAATTAATTAAGAGGTAAAATCATGCTCAAATTTACATGGCGCATGAAAATTGATCGAGTTTTGACCAAGTTATGGCATCTCAAAGTTAGTAAAATCAAAATAATCGAAATTTTCATTCCATTCCTGTAACCAGATAACATTATTTTCCTGACTAATTAGAGCATTAAGTCTTTTTCCATGTAAAGCAGTGAATAACGCTTCTTGTTTTAATCAACCGAAAAACTTAATTTTTTTATTTTTGTAAACCGAAACTATTCCGGTATTTTTTAACTGAAACTTACATAAATCCGATAACCTTTACGAAACCGATACATAACCGATTATACATAACCGAAACCGTAATTGAAACCGATATTCGTTTCGGTTTTAATCCCTGCTTTAAATTTTTTGCTGCTTCTACAAAAGTGATATTAACTAATAAAAATGTTAGAAAAACTAATTTTCAAGAGTGTTTTTAATATTTTATAACATTTAAAACTATTTTCGCCACTATGCAGACTGCGGCACCTTGAATATGTATATAGTACAATAGAAAAAAAGAAAAAGGAAAACTGACAAAAAAATGCATGGCATATTTACACATGGCCTTTGGCATTGTTTTTCCTCAATGCAGCAGCCAGGGCTGCATGCAACATTGTTGTTGTTGTTAGGGTTGATGTTGTTGTTGCGGTTGTTGTCGGTTTTGGCATCTAAAATAGTTGGCGGCCTTCTGTTGTGGTTACGTCGATTCTTCCTGCGCTACAATTTTGCTCCAGTTTTGTGTTCTCTGTTTCTCTCTATTTTTATACCCGTTACTTAAAAATTAAGTAAAAGGGTATATTGTATTCGTGCAAATGTGCGTAACAGGTAGAAGGAGGAATATATAAAGTATATATATTCTTGATCAGCATCAACAGCCGAGACGATCTATTCTGTCCGTCCGCGTGAGCGCCTAGATCTCAGAGTCTATAAGAGATAGAGCAACCAAATTTAGCACACAGACTTCTATAAACCACCCGCAGATCAAGTTTGTTTTAATTCATCGATCGGACCACTATATCATATAGCTGCCATAGGAACGATCGGCCTTAAATTAAGTTTTAGTAGGAAAAACTTTTTTGTTTCTTGAGATATCTCAATCAATCTGACAAAATATGCGTTCAATTTGGTCCTATACATCCTGACCAAAATGTGTTCAAATCGGGCCACTATATCACATAGCTGTCATAGGACCTATTTGTCAAATATCAAGATTTAGTATGAAAACATTTTTTATTTCTTGAGATATCTCAATCAATCAGATAGAATAAGCATTTAAGTTGTTTTTCTACATCCTGACCAAATTTGGTTAAGATCAGTCTACTATATCATATATCTGCCATAGAAAGGATTGGTCGATAATTAAGGATTAGTGTGAAAATTGTGGTTGTTTCTGAAGATATCCCAATCACTCACTGAGTATGAATATTCTTTAGTTTTATGATATTAAATAAGTAACGGGTATCCTATAGTCGGGAGCACGACTATAATTTTTCCGACTAGTTTTTATATTTTTTTTCTGTTATGTCGAACACAACAATATGCTGCATTTTGGAAGGGGGGGGGGGGGGACAGAAGTTCAACAATGTTAGGCTCCAAAAACCCGCAGGCCTTTTGTATTCCGCCATCTTTTGTAGCAGCTGTCAAATGTCATTGTTGTTGTGGTTGTTGTTGTTGCACTTATGAAACTTTTGAACCCTCTTTCAGATATGTCAACTGCCTTGACTCACTGTGCAATTTATTTATAGCGCATTTTATTGATAGTTCAATGACTGTCATTTGGTTTTCTCCTTTTGCTCCTTTGGGAGGGATTTTCGCAAAAGTGACAAACTTAAATTGACAGTACGCATTGCTGGGAATAGGGATAAAGAATAGATGGAATAACAGTAGCTAAAACTCGGCAAAAACTTTATCAAAATGCAATTGATTTTGAAGCGCAACTTTCATTGACCCAAATTGGGAACAAACAACTCTGAAACGATTTTCATTGTTGTCCACTGGCTGTCGAAATACAATTTCATAAATTTCACTTGACAACAAATTCTTTTTTTTTTATCAATATATGTCAACGGGGTCAGCGAACAAAGAAAAAACTTTAGCAATAAAACAATTTTTATACCCTGTAAAATGGCAGCAGAAACGGAGAAGTTTTTACTATTTTTAGATCCTTACCCAAAGTTTTAAAAGTAGCATAATAATTGAATTCTCAGAGATAATGTCTTGATATCATTTCATGACAATCTAATAAGAATCATAGAAGATTTTTTATAAAATATTTCTTCGAATAACCAGATAATTTCATAGCCGCATAGGATCGTGATTTTAAGAGTTAATATCTCGATCTTAGCTGTATAGATATATAATTATAATTATTCTTCTTATATTTTAAAAATTTAATTAGAATTTAAATGCAAGAATGTGGAATTTTTTTTATTTTAAATATTGCTTCGAATATTCTGATAATTAAAATTAAAAAATAAATATAATTTAGGTATTTAGAAGCCTGCTTTGCTTTTACTTCAAATGTGAGGTCGAAAGAGATAAGTTATTTTTAATCAATATCAAACTTTTTTTTTTAATTCATATATTAAATAAAAATATCGTTCGTCACAAAATTGGATATTAGAAAATTTGGGGCATAAAAACGCTATCGTCACTAGACTTTTACTTTGTAAAGAAGTTTTTTTATAAGATCTATTTATACAGGGTATCTCTTAGTCACGCATTCTCACATTCTTTTTAGTTCTTTTTTGTGTTTTGATTGAAAGTTTGGTGTTGTTTAATTTGCTATGTGGCGTTGTGGTCCAATCTCAATCTCAGCTTAGAGCTGAACCCGAAATAGAGTTCCGGATTCCAGGATCCGGGTTCTATTGACAATTGGTAAACATTTTCCGGTCAATTTGTTGGAAGTTGCTTTATTTTTCGGGTTCGATTAACTTTTACCGGCCCACTAAAAGTTTCAACATTTTTTGTGTGTAAATAAACGTAGAGCAAACCAAAATTTAAACTTCAACTTTTAGCTCGTTGTCTGTTCTATTGGCCAAAAGTAAATGCTATCTCCGTAGCTGCTTCATTATCAGTTCTGGCCAACTCTTGAAAATTCCCAACTCTGAATTGCAAACTCTTTCAACTTCAACTCTTGGAACTTGGAACTCGAAACTTTGCACATAGATTTGTTTATAGATTTTTTTGTAGAAACCATTCATACTCATATATACCCCATATATAATATGTATATATAAAAAGTGGTTAGAGTTCTCGTCTGCTCTTTAAAGACTTTTTATGCACTCTCATAAACTCTGTCAGCTGCAGCAATTTTGTTAACCTGCCCCAGTGTTTTGTCAGCTCATTCAACAGCCCATAAAAATATAATAAAACCCAGTAAATGGAACAAGTTGCAATGCTGCTGGGTTTCTGCACAGATACCCTGTAAATTGTTAGAAGAGGTCCTGCCAAGTTTCTAAATCATGAATTGCATAATTTAATTAAATTTGTCAGCTCAATTTGCTTCTTAGAAAAATTCTGTTGGTACCCTGTAAATTTTTTAAAAAGGGTATTATTATTTTATGCCCGTGGAGTGTATATGAAGTACGTAAATAATCGATAAGTTGAAAATAAATGAGAGAGCTGTATATTCTACGCATATTAAGTATACTCAAGTTATTTTAATGTTATAAGGTAAATATTCATAAGTATAAATATTAATTTCGACAAAAGCTAGAAAAGTTTAAAATGTATAAATTAATAAATAAACAATATTTTGGTATTTCCATTGCTTTATTGGATTTTTCTAGGGTATCTACTAATCGTTTACACTTACAAAGCTCAAAAATAAATAAAAATTAATACAATAAATTATATTTAATTTAAAATTTAACTAAAATGGTAAAAGAAAAAAGTTTACAATATATAAATAAATATTTGGTAATTTCTTTACTGACTTATTTGATTTATACCTTATATCTAAAAGTCGTCAACACTCACAGAGGTCAGAGTAAAGATTGTCCGCTTGTTATATTTTAATTTGTACACGACATTACGTATACGCAACGTTGGCGCGCATAAAAAGTTAAATAAAAATAAAATTGGAAACTACAATTTTATATTAAAGATTTAAATAAATGGTATATAATTTGAAATTAAACTAAAATGGCAAAAAAAAAAGTTTAAAATTTATAAATAAATAATTGGTAATTCCCTTACTGATTTATTTGATTTATGCAAGGTATCTAAAAGTCGTTAACACTAAAAAAAGCTCAGAATAAAGCCTTTTCGCTTGTTATATTTAAATTTGTATACGACATTACGCATACGCAACGTTCGCCTTAATCTTTAATATTCAACTAAGAGCAGTCAAAAAAATTATATAAAATTAAAAATAATATTGGAAACTACGCTTTTAATTTAATGATTAAAATAAATTGTAATATAATTTAAAATTTAGCTAAAATGGTAAAAAGCAGTTTACAATTTATAAATAAATATTTGTTAATTCCCTTACTGATTTATTTGATTTATATAAGGTATCCAATAGTCGTTAACACTCACAGAGGTCAGAGTAAAGCCTTTTCGCTTGTTATATTTTAATTTGTATACGACATTACGCATACGCAACGTTGGCGCGCATAAAATGTTTTGCCAACTCTCTCGCTCATATACATACATATAATATAAAAAAGGCTGTCATTTTTAATTTGTAGCTTTAACGAGAAATTGTTGAAATTACTCGTTTCGTTCTTAGCTGTCGCTTGTGGAACGCGCATCTGATGACAGTTAATATTTAATAGCCTTTGCTAATTTGATGTGGATGTGGATTTTTTTTTGCGCTCACTGTTAATTGTACTGTGGGTGTAATATGAGAGAAATTCTATAGAATCTTTTTAAGCAGCTGCCACGTTTTTCATGCAACTTGTGGCAAGTCACGGTATTCAATTTGAGTTCAACTTGTTTCCCCATTCGGCGATTTATTCACGTCATAAAATTATTTACAACTTTGAAAGAACTCAAAAACAACACGTAACTAGAAAACGCCAAACAACTATCATAATTTTTAACTTGTCAAAGTTGGCAACAATTTTTCACGCTTTTCACGACAGAAACGAAAAATTTGCTTCAGTTTTTTTTGCGCTGCGCTAAAAATTGCAGTTGAAAATTGTTTGGTGTTTGGAAATTGTGGATAAAAACAACGTTGAGGTCATTCCTGGGTTTTAATATAAAATATGAAGAATTTAATGCAGCTGCTGTCAGAAATTATTTCGAGTTGTTTAATTATGCTACGATTTCAGGCATTACATAAATTAGATTATTATTGTTTATGTTTTCGTGGAATTTTATGCTAAACTCGTAACACGCTTCTCACTTGTTGTTGTTATTGTTGTTGTTATGGCTATGAATAATTATAAAGTACACAAACAATTCAGACAAAAGACTGACTGACTGAATGACTGACTGACACACCACACACACTCAATTTGTATTTTAATTAAGCTATACTTTAGCTTTATAATATGCCAAATTTCATATTCCACATTTTATGTGAAAGGCACTAAATCAACATGAATAAAGTTTTGCAAATTTATTAAATGACTTTCCAAGCTTATGAGTATATTAATTATGCTATAAAGTCTGTTACGCATTTTTAAACTGATAAACTGAGTTTATATAGCTTTAAACTGAACTTTAAGTAAAGCTATTCTGCTGAAATTTGGTACAGCTGCTTCTTATGGTCTCAAATAGTATATATCATCAAATATCATCGGCTTCAGTTTACTATATCTTTATTTAGTTAAATTCTACACACTGTTCTATATGAACTGAATACTTAGTTAAACAATCATGCTGAAATTTGGTATAGCTGATTCTTATATATAATACTTGGGAACTATTATATTATTGATTATTATTGATGTTAATAAAGTTGAGTCAAATAAAAAAATTAATATATACATCTATATATATATTTAAAAAGTTTTTCTCACACCACCACAGATGTAAAGGATTTGGATATTTCCTATGGCAGCTATATGATATAGTAATCGGACTTTGACCAAATTTGATCAGAATGTAAGAGACAGTCTTGGATATCTTAAGAAACAAGAAAGTTTTTCATTCAAAGCAATTGCTTGATCTCTGACCTCAATTTGAGGCACTTACAGGTGGAATTTCGCAAATCGCCGTCTTATTACACGATAAAATTAACTATAACTATGTATATCATATAGTTCACATAGTTATAATCATTCAACATTCCATTTTTTTTACGGCAACTCTATTTTTCCTTTAAGGCATTTTAGCAAAATGTTTCAGTTAAAAGTTTTAAAGTATTTTACATAAATTTTCAAACAAAATTTGACTAAAATAAATTTGCATAGAGTATTAAATATTCGCCAGCTTGTGCAAGTTTCTTCAATTTATTTGAAACAAAAATGTTTGCATATAAATAATTCAACAATATGAAGCTGCAATTTGTGAATGCATTTGGTGCGACACCTTTTTTTGCTCCTGCAATTCTCCAGGATAATTTGCAAGTTGTTACCTGTTCCCAGAGCTCTCAGAAACTCTCTGAACGTGAACCTCAAACGTTGACAAAACCAACACCATCTTAAAGTAACCAAAAAAACTTTAGAAGACAGAAAACTTAGTAGTTGTTTGCTCGCACAGTTGCTCAGTTGTCAACTGCCTCGTTGCCAGTGGCAACAATCAAGACCACAACTGGTAGAAAAGGCTAGCCTAGAAATGTAGCTCGACAGTGAGAGACCCTGTACTTACTGCATAAAATTGTTAGTTGAATATTTTAAGAGTTTATTCTGCGATTAAATTTGTAGAAAACATTAATCTTATAATTTATATATATATATTTTTAAATTGCGAGATCATAATAAAATTCAAAAATAAACTTTATTTGCTTAGGAATCTGTCTTTTAGTAACTCTAGCTCTTAAAATTTAAAAATCAAATTAAAAACAGAACATTCCTAATTATATTTATGTATTTATTTAACGTCGACTCAAATCATATGAAGGATTTAAAATATAGTTATATATGATAAAAATAATGATTATAAAATAAACAATTAAATTTTAAAGCTTAAAATTTTAATTTTTACCTAATAAAGTAAGAAAAGTTGGTCAGCAGGTATTTAAATATTTTAAAACTAGTTATTATTGTAATTTTTATTGAATTTTTTCTTTTAAATGTTAAAAAAAAATTAATTCTTAATTTAATTTAAATATTTATTTTACGTTGACTCAAATCAGTCGATAAATATACAATTGAGGATTTAAAATAAAGTTATAAAATATATAAAATAGCATTATAAATTATATAAAACAGCATTATAAATTATATAAAATATATAAAATTATATAAAATTAACAATTACATTTTATTGCTTACCATTTTAATGTATAAGTGAAATAATAGCTGTGTTTAGTCTAGAAGTATTCAAAAATTTTTAAAAGCACTCATTGTAATTTTAATTCTCTTTTGTTTTGTAATTTTTTTCTAAAATTTAAATTAATAATATATATTTCTAACAAAAAATATTTTTTTATATTAGAAATCGGTGTTAAAGCCCCATTAAAATTTTTAGATGCAGAGTCTAATAATGTTAAGCAAAGCAGAGAAAGAGAGCTTGATAGAGAGGTAGGAGTAGAGGGAGGGCCTCGGGAGAGAGAAAGAGAGGGAGAGGGGGGGAGTAGTAAAAATCGTTGGCAGTGTACTGTCAAATATGCAGAGTGGTCGTCTAGTGAACAACATCATAATGCTAGAGCTCTGGGCACATTAACATAATCGGACGCAGGCTGCAATGCTTCGAGATGTGTGGCAGTGGCAGAAACTGCACCAACTACAGCAACGGCAGCTACAACATCATT
This sequence comes from Drosophila kuntzei, assembly GCA_035042165.1. NCBI lineage: Eukaryota > Metazoa > Arthropoda > Insecta > Diptera > Drosophilidae > Drosophila > Drosophila kuntzei. Next base: position 34,243 of record JAWNLU010001432.1, read on the forward strand.
TTCATTTGCACTTATACCCTTTGCACCGTCGATCCCCACAACCCCCCACCCCTTACCGCTTCCCTTCCCGATGTGCCACTGTGGCTGCTCCCGCAGTGTCAACAACGCGGCTGCTTCACTATTGTTTGGCGTTGGCGGAATAAACAACGCGGCATGTCCAGTGCAGGCGAATAGATGGGGGTACGAGAGGGTAAGGGGTAAGACTAGGAGTACACTGAAAAAAATAGACCAGCTTCTAAAATAAAAAACATTCTTCTTACATATTTTATTTTTAAAATAAGACCATTTAAAAAGCAAATTAATAATACTAAAAATATTAGTCTAAAAAATCGCAGTTAACATAGGAATACATTTTTTTTAAATATTAGGAAAATATGAATATGTTATATTTTCATAGGTAACCAATTGTAGTCCCTAGGCGCTCTGTTTATGGTCGCCGTTTCAGTTTAAAACAAGCGCGGGATCAAATCCAACTCTTGTCAAGGAAAACCAAACCGAAAAAAATGTATATATTAAAATAAAACAACAATAAATCTGTATACATAAAACTCTTTTTCATGACTGACTCACGGACTGACTCATTGACACATCAAAATTTCACATGTAAGTGGGTAAAATTTAGGTCGAAGGTCATTGAATTGCTTTGTATGAACAACTTTTTTGTTTCCTAAAATATCTTAACCAAACTTACAGATTATATTTTTGGGACTGTCTCTTACATTCTCTTACAAATTTGGTCAAAGTCGGATTACTATATCATATAGCTGCCATAGGGACAATCGGATGCAAATTAACCTTTAGTATTAAAAACTTTTGTGTTTCTTAAGATATCTGAACCAAACTCATTAACCAACCAAACTCGTTAACATAGCTAATTTTTATTCCCGCGAGCCCCGTAGAATATTGCAAAATAAGAACCTGCTTTATTTTCTTGTCATAAGTATTTAAAACTATTTGATCTATAAATAAGAACATTTTTATTCTTATACTTATATTGAAAATAAAAGAATATAAATATAAGAATTTTTAATCTTATTAATAAGACTGTACTTAAAATCATGATGTGTTTTTTAACTTTAAGAATTTTATGTTCTCGATGCATTTTTATACCAAAATCTAGATCTTTGGACTCTTTTTTTTTGCTCAGTGTAGTGTAGTAGTGACAGTTGAAACCCGCAAAGTTTTAGCTTAGCCTGCAGAGTTTGTTCCCCTGCCTTTCCCTTCCCTTCCCTTCTCTTCCTTCCTTCCTTTCTCGCTTTTCGTTATGCACGCGCATAAATCAAAACAATAAAGTTCAAGCGAAAACAATGACGTTGCTCTGGATGATGACGATGATGATAATGATGATGTTGATGATGTTGATGATCAACAACATTTTGATGATGACGTTGTTGACGTTGACGTTTGAATGGCATTGGAGCTTCTCCAGTTTCCCCATTGTTGTTGTCTCTGTCTCTCTGTCCAGTCTATTGATGTGCTGCGACAAATTATGTCATTGAACTGCTGCATGCCCCAATTTATGTTGTTGTTTCTGTTGTTTCTGTTGTTTCTGTTGTTGTTGTTGTTGTTGTTCTCGTTGTTGCTGAAAATGAAAAATTACGGATTCTCCCTCCTCCCGCCGTATAGTGAATGATGATGTTGGCATGCTCATGAATAATATTTATTTGATGCATTTGTTTAGCTGATTTTCCGTCTCGTATGCAAGCAATTGATTTGCAAGCAATCGGAAAAATGAGAACAACAAAATTCTTCAAACTTTTCATCAGCTTAAAGATTGTTTAAAATTGTGAAGAATAGAATAGAAAATTGCGGCGGAATTGAGGTTAATTTGTTGTGTGAATGATGAGTTATTTCATGAAATATTTCACTTCAAATTGTTTAAATTACTGAATTCATAGATTATTTATTAAGATTATTTATTGAGAATTTGTTGTAGATGATAATTAATCACTGATGATTTTTGTGAAAGTAGAACACGAAAATATTTTAATAGACGGTCTTTACAATAGGAAATTTCTAAGTTAATCTTGAATTAATATTTTAAAATAAAAAGTCTGGAATATTTGTTTAAAATTATTTATTTTGAATATCATATAGATGATAATAATTTTAATGAGTTAATTCATTTTAATAGACAGTTTTTAGTATAGGAAATTTCTAAGTTAATCTTGAATGAATATTTTAAAAGAAGAACTCTTAAAATCTGGAAGGCTTTCTAAAAATTATTTATTTTGAATATCATATATATGATAAGTCAGTTAATGAATTTTATTAGACGGTATTTTTGGTTGAAAATTTCTAAATTAATCTTGAATAAATATCTTAAAAGATGTTTTGAAATCGGAAAAATTATTAAAATATTTATTTAGAATATCATAAAGATGATATCAAGTTATTTTAGAAAAATAACTTAATTTGAAAAATAACTTTAGGCAATTTTTTTTTTTCAATATGCTTAAAATTTAAATTTAAATTTTTATTCATATAAATATTTCTTACAGATGTTAATAAGTCTGTTGATATTTAAATTGGATTTAAATAAATATGGATTTTTTTCTTTCGATATGCTGAAAAGATGTTAACATTTTATTTATATAACTATTTCTTAAAGATGATAATAAATCAGTTGAAATTTAAATTGAATCATCGATATTAGTCGACGATATTTCCAAGTTATTCTTCACTGGAAATATTTAAAGTGTTGATTTTTATTATGTTATGGCCATATTTTAACGACATATAACGACATATGTCATAAAAATCAACACTTTTCACATTTTAATATATTTTGTATAATACACAATATGAAATAATTTATATATTAACATTTTGTGGGCTTTATATGATTAAAATACACGCTTTATGTAAATGTATTAATTTGTATTTAGTATAATTAAACCGTTTGCGCTTAAATACACAGACAGACAGACAGACAAACAGTCATTCATTAAAAAAGACAATGTTCTGTTTGATGCGTATATATAAATATTAAGCATACGCCGCATTGGACAAAGTTAAACTTTGAACCGTTGCCACAGTTAACATAAATTTAACGATTATTAATGGTCATTAAACGAGGCCAGAAGGCAACTAAAATGAGACAATGGCTAATGGATAAAATATTTTTATGATAGCAACGATTCAGTTGTTGTTGTTGTTGTTGTTTTTAGTGGCGTCTAATGGAGGCGTCTCCTCCGGACAAGGCTCGACATTAACTGGGCCCATTATTTATTGCTTTTACATGAGTAAAAGGTCAAAATAGAAACAGAGAAAAATGCCAGCACACTCAAAACAACTGAAAAAATGCCCAAAAATGAGAGATGAAATAAAACAGAACAGGACAAAACAGGATTGGACAAGAATGGACAGGACAAAACAGGACAATATACACTGAAAAAAAGACAACTTCTAAAATCAAGAACATTCCTCTTAAATATTTTGTTTTTAAAGTAAGACCATTTTAAGATCAAATTAATAAAACTAAGATTATTAATCTAAAAATTCGTAGTTCTTAATATAAGAATTAAAAATCTTAAGTTGTTAAGAAAATATAAATATGTAATATTTAATACGATGATCCGTTTGATAAACAAGTCGAGGAATCGAAACCGGCTCCAGCTAAGGAAAAAACATATAATCGGAATATTTATGAGAAAAAATAAATCAAAAAAAATATAAATATATAAAAAAAAAGTTTAAAGTTTAAAACACCTGCCTTATTATTTTATATTTGGTTTGAGAATTTAAGACTGTTTGGTCTTAAATTAAGAACTTATTCTTAATTAAAATGTTCTTAAAATCCAGTTGTGTTTTCTAAATTTAAGAATTTTATGTTCTCGACGCATTTTTTAGACCAAAATTCTTAGTTCTGAGATCAAAGTCGTGATTTTAGAACATATTTTTTATCAGTGTATATATCAGTGACGGGACACTTTGCGGCTGGCCGAGGCTTTGTGTATTAATGAACAAGACTCTGTCTCTTGGCCAGGAAACAAACCAAGCGTTGATTATGCGGCGAGCCGTGGATAAGCAGACAAAGAGAGAGAGAGAGAGAGAAAACAGAGAAAGAGAGAGAGAGGGAGAGACAGGCAGGCAGACAGACAGCACTTAAAACAGCTAGGGAAATATGCAGAGTGGGTGAATTTTGGGTGGTTTCTCCTACTCAATTCTTCTTTCCTCGCGTGACATTAAAGTCGCGTCGTCGTTGTCGTTGATGTTGATGTTCATTATGATAATCAGTTTGTTGTTGCTGTTAGCCCAGTACCCAAAAGAGTGCAAGGGATAATGAGTTTGTGACAATGTCTGTCTGTCCGTAGACAGATCTCAGATCTTAGAGAGTTCAAGCAAGAAAATTTTTGTGACTCAAAATATGTATAATTATTCTAAATTATATTTAAATTAAGATAAAAAATTGTAATTAACAAAAAAATTATATTTTTAAATTTAAATGTACTGCGGGTATCTAAAATTAAAATTTGCCCAACATTTGTTGCAAGGATTGGCTTAAATCCATTAACATGAACATTTTTGAAGCTACTGTCCTGAAATTTGGCACACTTAATGTTATTTTTTACACGTTTGCTGAAAATTTTCTCTTGATCGGTCAATAAACTGTGAAATAAATTGAGATATTTATAGTTACATATTTAAAGTTTAATTAAGTTAAAGTTAAAGAAGAAAAAAATTAACAAAAAAAATATACTGAATTTTCAAATTGAGATCCAAACTTTGTTTTAGTAAGAACCTATTTATGGCACTTTATTTTTAATAGTAAATTAAATTTGATTTTATTTGTTGGTTTTTGTCTGTAAATATTAAAAAAATTATTTTAAAAATATATTCCGAAATTTAAAATTGAGCTACAAATTATATTTTAGTAAAAACCTAATTTTAGCTCTTTATTTTTATTTTATTTTTATTTATTTTATTTTCATTTATTAAATAAATATGAAAAAAAATGTGATTAAAAAAAATATACCGAGTATTCAAATAATGATCCAAATTTTATTTTAGTTATTTTTGCCTGTTTATTTTTATTTATTTTATTTTTATTATTTTATTTTTATTATTTTATTTTTATTATTTTATTTTTATTATTTTATTATTTTATTTTATTTTTATTATTTTAATTTTATTTATTTTATTTTTGTGCAATTTTTTTTAAATATTGTATTTAATTGTTGGTGCTAATCTTGAACAATTTTTTTCAAAATTATTTATTTTATTAATTTGATTATTTTTTAATTTTATCATTCATTAATCAGCGAAGAGTCACAAATACTGGGCTTCTGGCAGTCGATCACTTTGTGCCTGTAGCTCTCTTATTATGTTGTTGTTATGTTGCTGGCATTGTCCGGCATTGTTGGGTTAACGTTGCGTGCTTAAATGTCGCCAATTGCGTGTATCTCAGCTGCTTGGTTCAATATATGACCAGGTGTGTGTGTATGTGTGTGTGTATCTGTATGTATGTGTGTGTGTGTGTATGGCTATCATAATTATGCAGCTGGCTTAATTATAAAATGTTACCCTGCAGTTAACCTGGGGAATTAATTTATACACACTGCACACAACAACAACAGGAGCAACAACAAATTTTTGCCTGTTCAATCACAACTTGGCTTACAGTTAACTGGACAGGTGTATAGGGGGAGAGAGGTGGGGGTAGAGACTAGTCCCAGGGCTTAAGGGTTTCATTATGGCATTGAGCTCAGGTTCATTAACTAATTTTAGCACACGCACACACAAAATAACATAATAAATTGATGATAGAGCAGCAAATTTGCAAGGGAATTCCCTTTAGAACCACGCTGTGGTTTTATGTCCATCTCCCTCTCTCTCTCACTCACTCTCTTGACTTGGCTTAAATGCTGCACACATTGCTGTGGGCCATTTGAAGAGTTCAGTCTTTAGTTGGAGCTCACTGATAAAAATAAATGTTCCAAAATCAAGATTTTGATCTCAGAACAAAGAATTTTGGTCTAAAAAATGCGTCGAGAACATAAAATTCTTAAATTTAGAAAACACATCTTGATTTTAAGAACATTTCATATAAGAATAAGTTCTTAATTTAAGATCAAACAATCTTAAATTCTCAAACCAAATATAAAAAAATAAGGCAGGTATTTTAAACTTTTATCTTATTTTTTTATTTTCTTTTTGATATTATTTTTTTTTTTTTTTTATAAATATTCCGATTATATGTTTTTTCCTTGGCTAGAGTTGATCTCGATCCCTCGACTTGTTACCAAACTGAAGCCATTATCGTCTTCATATTAAATATGACATATTTATATTTTCCTATCAATTTCAGATTTTTAATTCTTGATTTAAGAACTGCGAATTCTTAGATTAATATTCTTAGTTTTATTAATTTGGTCTTAAAATGGTCTTATTTTAAGAACAAAATATTTAAGATGAATGTTCTTAATTTTAGAAGTTGGTCTTTTTTTCAGTGCTGATATATAAGCATCAACTTGACTGAAAGACATCATTCAATGGAATGTTGTTGCTTGCGGTAAAGATACGAAATATCTTCCTTCTCTCTTACCCATCTCTCCCTCTTCCTCTATTGTTATGTCAACTATTTTGTTTGTTATTCGATTCAGATATTCAGAAATTGCTAAAGCCCATTGCATCTATTTAGTAATTGTAGTTTGTACATCAGATTTCATTAGACCAGCAACTCAATTTGTATCTTGAATTAGAATTTGTATCTTGAATCTGCATTTTGTATACATAATTGATTTAAAACGAGTACTCATACTCGCACTCATACTCGTACTCATTTGATTCGCATCAAAAAGCACAATCATCAAGGCAAAAGCATTTTGAATGACAAATATTTTAAATTGCATTACGGTTTTCCAACTTTACAAAATTCTACACAGAAAAAAAGGAACTATTCTAAAATTCAAGTTTCAAATTTTTGATTTTAGCATAAATTTTTTAAGTATATATTTTGGATATTATTGTTAAATTAAGACAAATTAAGATAAAATGGCAATGATTCAATATTAAAAAGTCAAGGAAAACTACAAAATTTAATCTATCTAAAAATAAAATGTACAGAGCCCTAAAAATCAAAATATTGCTTTGAAAAATCGTGATCAAATCAAGTTATTTGTACTTGGTCCAAGAAAATTCGGGATTAACGCACTTCTGACATTAGATTGATTTTATTCCGGAAACCCGTATTATTTTTTTCTGTGTATCATATAAAATAGTTCCATAAGAAACTGGGCACATTGTTGCAAATGTATAAATATTCGAATGCCACAAGTTTTAGCAATGCTTTTGTATACAAAATGTGCATAGATTGTAATTTTGTGACTAATTTTGTTGTTTATTATAACTATGAATCAACTTGATGAAAAATCGCTTGAAAATTAGATTAAAAAGATACAAAAATAGTTGTTGTTTTTCAGGCTTACCAAATCTCAGTTGTACAACATCTGATACATGCTGAACAAGTTTCATTAAAATCAGATGACTGTATCATATAGCTAAAGTCGGAAGAATAGGTCAGAAAATAACTGGTTGTTTTAAAAAATAATTAGTTTTAATATATCTATAGGATATCTGAATAAAACTCAGCATATTAGAGTTTAAATACATTCCACATATGCTGACAAAATTTTCATAAAATCAGATGACTTTATTATATAGCTGCCATAGGAAGAATAGACCGATAGCTAGATAGATAGATATAAAATACGTTTTTATATTTTTATATTATTATCTCAACCAAACTGAGAAAAAATCAGTCATACTAAGCCTCAGATAGGCAGAACAAATTTAAAAAAATTCTATATCTATATCTATAAAACTAACATAGGAAGAATGGGATGAAAAATCCAATATTGTATGTACAATTTCTTACAATAAATATCTTTAAAAACTAGTTTTTTCAAAATCGTTCGACTATAACATATAGCTGTCATAGGAATGAAAGATAAAAAAAATGCATCTGCAAAATAATCAGCAAGAGTATTAAAACTTTGCGCGCTTTTGTTGCAAACTGTCTGCTTTATATAGTAAAACCAGCTATCAGAATGGCAATAAACACATGAATACACTCATGAATACTTGTAAAAAAAAGGAAATACACTCATCTGACTTATATGAATAAGTTAAGCCAAACAGTGAAACATTTTTAGCAGCATATTTGCCAGAGCTCATCCTTTTAACAGGCAGCTTAAAGCAAACTTCCTACTTTGAGTGTACTTTCTATCGGTTTGCTTTTCTGACAGTTCAGTTCAGTACAGTTTGCCACACTGCCTCCCAATGGTTTTCCCCCTGGAACATAACGTAGTTGTATCATAAGCAGTTTGTAGGTCATATATGAAAGCAAGTTTTACTTGGTGCGGATATTTTGTATTTGCATTTGCATTTGCTGCCCCATAATCCAAAGCCACATATGCAATAGCAACTGTCGAGCTCACTGTGTGCAACAAGCAACAAGCAGCAAACAGCAGCAACAACAAACAACAAATAAAAACGCTGCAGTAGAGCTGCTCGACTTTTAGATGCCCAGTATTCGTATCTTGAGAAATAGAAAAAAATTATTGAGTAAAAACAAAATATTCAATGAAATATGAAAATAAATAAATACAAAAAAATGTGAAAAAATATATTAAATATTTATATTAAAAAAAGATTGCAATTTCAAAATATACGATTTTTTTATATTTTCTTCTTTCTATAAGCAACAATTAGAAAAATATACAAATTTTATGAATATTATTTATAATCATAAAAATATACAAATTTTAAAATATTAAGTAAAAATTATAAAAAAAAATATAAATATTAAAAGTTTAAAAAAAAATATAAAAAAAGTTATAGTACAAATGTATCAACGTATTGAAGAGACAATCAATTATTAAATTCGAAATATTTGATCAAAATTCTAAAATACTCACGGGAATCTAAACAATAATCTACCAAAAATTTATGAAGTTCTGGGAAATTTTTAATTGGTTTCAATTCTGTAGAGTTTTTTAGTAGATTTTTTATTTTATATGTTTTTATTTGCTTATGCTTTTAAATAGTTGCAATATTTGCATACAAATAAACAACAAATAAAAGAATACAAAAATTGTATGAATAATAATTATAGTTCATAATAGAAAAAATATAAAAATAATTTAAAAATATATTAATTACAAATATATAAAAAGAAATTACAATCCTTACAAAATTCGAAATTTTGAATCGCAATTCCAAAATATTTTGTTTGCCTTTCTTTTTTCAATTAATTGCATTATTTGCATAAAAATAAATATAAAAACTTAGTGAATAATAAAAAAATTTATTTATTGTGCAAATGGCAAAAAAAAAGAATAAATATAAAAATTATTTGCAATATTTGCACACAAATAAATAACATAAAAATAAATATAAATATTTAAATTCAGTGAATAATAAAAATACTAATTAATATAATACGCAAAAAGAAAATAAATAAAATAGATTATATTCGAACCTTCGGCTCTGACATTCAGGTGTTCAAATGGACAGTCTTTGCCACAAACCCATAAGCCCTTTTACACTTTTTATATTACTGGGCTAACAACAACGAGTAGAAGCAACAAACGGCAAATGGCAACAACAATTCAAAACCAGTTACACGCCTAGTCAATTACACAAAGAACCAACATTGAAAGGCAACACCAACGCATCGTTAGCAACAGCAGCAGCTGCCCCCCTTGGGATCCCCCTCCTCCCTTCCACTCCCCTTCTTACAATCTACCTTTATAATCTCCACTCTTCCTCTGTCTGCAATTTGAGGCTTTACTGTCACTCAGCAAACAAGAACAACAACAACAACAATGAGATATGCGTGGGTTTTAGAATCCCGAAACCCACGACAAAATCTTAGCCAAATCGTTGACTGCACTTGCGCCTCCAAAAAGTGGGTGTGGCAGCCACAAAACGCTTGTGGTCGAAACGACATGCGGATCAGCCAAAACCAGAAACCAGTAACCCCGACAGCTGCAGACTTGACTCCAATTCCGACTCCAATTCCGACTCCAATTCCGACTCCGACATTGACACAGACCGTGGGGCTGACGGGGGTTAAGCTGCAGATAGCGAAGACTCTCAACTCTCGATTCTCGTGGCCACGTGGGCGTCCATTAAAACGAAACGTTGGCCCAATTTGTGTGACACGGCACAGTGGAGCAATTAGCTCAAATATTATTAAATGAAAAGAGAACATATCAATTGATTAACTAGATTTCAGTCTATATATAATCGTTTGACTATTACATTTAGCTGCTATAGTTATAATAGGTAGAAATTTTTGTGACATGGCACAGTGGAGCAAATAATTAAAATATTAGAATGTATAAAGAGGTCTAATCAATTGATTAACTAGATTTTCAGTGTATATGCACACGAAAAAATCCGGGATTTCGGAATAAAATCAATCTAAAGCAATTTAAGATGTACGGTATTCCAAGAATTTCTTAAACCAAGTACAAAATACTTAATTCAATTACGGGTTTTCATTTGGGTTTCAGTAAATGTCTTGATTTTCGACATTCTGTAAGATATTTTTTAGTTAGATAAAATATTTTTGTCTTTTGACTATTTTATATTGTCTTACTTTAACAATAATATCCTGAAAACATGCTTAAAAATTACAATGTTACAATCAAGAATTTTAAACTTGAATTTAAGAATGATTTTTTTATACTTTTTTCTATAGTTTGCCCCACTGTGCGTGAGGGGATCTAAGAGGGCACGCGTCTGGCGAATTGTTGTTGCTTCGTCATCAAAATATATATGTATGCGTATCAATAATTGTAATTATAAATATGTATTCAGTATTCAGTATTTAGTTGGGTACTCGATAGGCAATGAAATGGAAGGAGATAAGCGTTCGTTGGCTTAGAAATAAATTCAATGCCATGACTCTAGTGACAGCATCCCAAGGCAGATGTAGAAGAAGATTCCTCTGGTGACGTCACTGAAGTTAATTGAATTACACGGTTTGCTGACTCGAGTTGAAAACTTGCGGGAAAATGTGGAAAAATAGAAAATTGTGCCATGCTATTGTTGCGAGTTCTCATTAGCCGATGGCATACGGCAAACAGTTTTCCCAATTTGCTAGCAAATTGCAGATTGCACAAGGAAAAACCTTTAACTACACTGAAAAAAATACCAACTTCTAAAATCAAGAGCATTCATCTTAAATATTTTGTTTAAGACCAAATTAATAAAACTAAGAATATTAATCTAAAAATTCGCAGTTCTTAATATAAGAATTAAAAATCTTAAATTGATAAGAAAATTTAAATATGTCATATTTAATATGAAGAGTCGCCGCTTCAGTTTGGTAACAAGTTTTATAAAATTTATATTTATTTTTATAAAAAAAAATAAATCCAAAAGAAGTATAAATATCAAAAAAAAAAATAAGTTTAAAGTTTTAAAACACCTGTTTTATTTTTTATTTTTGGTTTAAGAATTTAAGACTGTTTGGTCTTAAATTAATAACATATTCTTTTTGAAATGTTCTTAAAATCAAGATGTGTTTACTAAATTTAAGAATTTTATGTTCTCGACGCATTTTTTAGACCAAAATTCTTAGTTCTGAGACCGAAATCTTGATTTTAGATAATTTTTTTTATCAGTGTACCTCTATTCCTCCCCCCTTTGCTGACGCCTCTGGCTCTTGAGTTTCTTTGGCACTTGAAGGCGAATGGAATAAAATCAAATTGATGTAAAATACGTTCAAACACTTTGGCTTTGCTTTATTGCTTTTGCTACAGTATTTTTAGAAAACTAGGTCATTCCGACTTGCCACCTGTCTAAATCCCCCTTTTTTCCTCTTTTTTCCTGTTGGAAATCAGCAGAGAAATCTACAAATGAACACATTGCATGAAGTGTCTCCTTGAACGGCTCTCGGTTGGACCATTGGCAAACCGTACACGATTTGTGTTTTAAGCACGCTTCGAACTGAACTGAACTCAACTGAACTGTGTGGCATGTGGCATGTGGCATGTTTAGATTGGTGGCAAGGCGACAGATCTGTCTGTCTTTCTGTCTGTTTGTCTCTCTTTCTATCTGTCATTTAGTGTGCATAAAAGTTGCTGTCGAGTGTACAGACTCGGAGACTGTTTGCTAATGTTTTAATTAAGCAACAATACTAAAAAAAGGGACAACTATTTTATTTATAATTGCAGTATTTATAAATACAGTGGGCCAAGTAATTGTTTTGACAAAGAAAGGATTTAAACTTAAATTATTTCTGGTTTTCATACAAAAAATAGATTAACAAAATAAATTAAGCAATAATAATAACATAATGCAATACAAATGATTTCTTTTCACTGTCAACAAATTTACTTGACATACTTTTGTATTCAAAATTTTATGTACAGTTAGTCAATTAATTTTTAATACGAAGAAATAAATTAAAATTTTATTTTATCTTCAATTTTTATTTGACGCCTTTATCAGTTTTAATAAATTCATTCAATTTAATTTTATTAATTTAATTAAACAGGGTTAATAAAGAGGGACAACTACTTTATTTAGTACAGTATACCAAGTAATTGTAATTACAGTAATTACAGCTAGTCAAATAATTTTTAACACGAAGAAATAAACTAAAATTTTATTTTATCTTCTATTTTTATTTTACGTCTTTATCAGTTTTAATAAATTCACTCAATTCAATTTAATTGATTTTAATTAAGCAACAACACAAAAAAGGGACAACTATTTTACTTATAATTACAGTATTTATAAATACAGTATACCAAGTAATTGTTTTCTCAAAGAAATAATTTAAACTAAAATTAATTCTGATAGAAACATACAAAAAATATTTTAACAAAATAATTTAAATGTTAAGCAACAGAATGAACATAAAGCAATATAAATAATTATTTTTCACTGTCAAAAAATTTACTTAACATACTATATATATTAAAAAATATTTAAATTAAAATTTTATTTTATCTTCTATTTTCGTCATTTTTTCAATTTTACAGTAATTGCCTATGGTTTTTAAAAGAAATAATGATATCCAAATTTTTTACCATTTCTTAAAAAATATAACACAATTAAGTAAATTTATTTCTTTGTCACAGCATTAATTTGACATACTGTACAAATAATTTGTGTCCTGCATTTGAATAAAACATTTCTTCTGTCTATTTTCACTTGAATAATTTTGTGCAAATTAAAAACATTTTTAGTTTGAGAAGGGAAATGTTTTTCCCTCAACCAAAAATATAAACATAAATATGGTATAATTGACAGCAACAACAGGCAGAAATGGCAGTGTGACATCTCTTAAGTGGTATGTGGCCTCATCTATAAGGAAGTTATACCATTAACAATCAAAAGAACACTTGTGCACACTCCAAAAGACACTTTGTGTTGCATGCACCCTGGGAATTGTTGTCAAGTGATTCATAGATACCCCAAAAAGTGTCGCTCAAATATATATATACATATATATATGCGAAGACTGAACTTATCCCCCCAAACAACTGAGACTGAGAGAGACGAGACTATTTCTAATTGTTACAAATTTGAGTTTTAACAACTTTTATATTAAGTGCCCCAATCTGGGGAGTTGTAAATATAACAAGAATATTTTGAGGGCACTTTGAAAGTGCCTAATTTTTAGTAATTTAAGCATAATTTAGCAGTAAAAACTTGGAGAACTGATAGAGGAAAGGCTTCATTTGAGTTGAAACTTAATAAAGCTTAAGATAATAATCTTTGAGAATAAATGGAAAATTATTTTAAATGAGTTGCAATTTAATATAATTATTATTATTAGTATTTACTTTATGTAGTTCTTAATATACTATTTGATATGTTTATTTGATATGAAAAACATTTATTAATATAATATATTGTTATTAAAATCTTTAATAAGTAATTCGCTTTTGCAACTTTTGTTTGAAAATATATACCCAGAATACCTGTCATAGCAAAAAATGGAGTAGTTTATAAAATTTGCAGGAACATTTATTAATATAGTGTTATTTATATCTATATTATAATATGCTAACAAAACTTGGATATGGAGATGCAATATTAACCCAGAATACTTATGTAGCATTTGGTTTATTTTCTTTCTGTTTCTGTTATTTAATTTAGCTGTTTGCTGAAAATTGTAATTTGTTATATTAATTTAATTTTCGAACCATTTTTGTCAACTGCTTTTAGTTGACATTAAATAAATAAATTAATTAAATCTTCGGTTCATTATGAAAACATTTCTAAGCTAATATTTTCTTGAAATAAATATCTTCTTAGGTTATTTGATATTAGAACAAGTAAATCATTTTTAGAATAATATATGATAGTATTTAGACATGTTAGGTGAGTAAAAGATTTATATTTTAAATATTTTTCGAAGTTACCTTATTGTATCTAAAACTCTTTTAGACAGTTTCTTTAATAAACAAGGTTATATCTTAGTTAGATAATAAAAAATACCTAGAAATTTCCCAGAGGTTTTATTTTCAACATAAAATCTCAGATTACGTCTCTCAATTCCCCCAAAGATTTGTCTATTTCTAATCTAATATTTTCTTGAAATAGGTAATTTAATATTAAAATAATAAATAAATAATATATGATACTATTCAGATAAGCTAGATGAGTAAAAGATGTATATTTAAAATGGTATCTAAAAGTTCCTTTAATAAACAAGTTAATATCTCATTGAGATATTACAAAATTCTAGAAATTCCCCTGAGACAGAGAGGGATTTATTTTCAACATAGGTTATTTGATATTACAGTAAATGAATTATTAAAGAAAATATAAGTTAGTATTCAGATAATTTAGGTGAGTAAACGATACCTTATTGTATCTAAAACTCTTTTTAGACAGTTTCTTCAATAAACAAGGAATATCTCATATCATTAAAAATACCTAGAAATTCCCCAGAGGTTCCCCCGGTTTATTTTCAACATCAAATGTCAGACTACGTCTCTTAAATCCCCCGCAGAATTTGTCTATATTGAAAGGCGATTACCTGCTGTCAACCCACGTGTTTAGGCAGCAACTATGAAAATCTCAGCACATGCAGCAATTGATGTCAGTCCCATTGATTTATGACAACATAAAAGATGAGAAACAAGCACAGGGAATAGGAAGAAAAGTGCAATAGGGAGAGAAAAGAATTAGAAACTCAAGACGAAGGCGAAAGACACAAGCGTTAAAGTGTGAAAACTCATTAAACGCACACAAATTGTTTATAGAGGGAATATTTAACACTGGGAACTTGTGAACTGAGGGGGAAAATCGGACGCCTACGCAATGACACTCCGATCGAAGGAAAGAAAGAGAAGAGAGGGAATGAAGGGAAGGCAACTGCATAAACTCAAGTTGCATTCATCAGTCAAATGGGGCACAGACAGACAGACGTCTGACAATTGTCTGGCCAATGAGTCAGTCAGTAGTCGCTGTAGTCTGTGGGGTGTCAGTGGGTTAACTGAGTTGCTTTTGCTGCAAGTCATGCACCCCCCACCGACCCAATGGGGAACATGAGGAAAATGAGGCAAGTGTTGGCGTTGCATTCAATTTACTACAGACAATTGATTGTTTTACTTTTTCTTTTTTCTATTTTCCATTTTTTAAACATTTTTTCTTCTATTTTTTTGGTGCTGCAGCAAAAGCAACACAAATTGAAAACGATTATCAATATGTCTGGGCTGTCAGGGTTATAGTGAAGTTAGGGAAGCTTGCGGGGGAAACCCCATACACTGATAAAAAAAGGATCTAACATCAAGAACTAAGAATTTTGTTCTATAAAATGCATCGATAATATAGAATTATTTAAGTTAGAAAACACATCTTGATTTTAAAAACATTTCAAGTAATACCAAGTTGTTATTAATAAGATAAAAAATTCTTATATTTTCATGGCCACAAACATAAGTATAAGAAAAAATGTTCTTATTTATAGATCAAATAGTTTTAAAAATAAAAAAAGGAGATTTTAAATTTTTATTATTTTTTATTGTGGTTTCTTTTAATATATACTTTTTTTGGTTTGGTATTTTTAATAAATATTTATAAAATTTGTTTTATAATAAATAAATATATATAAATGTTCTCAAATATTCAAGACCACAAATAAACAATCAAAATAAGGCAGGAAATTTCATATTTATATTTTTGTTGTTTTATTTTGATGAATATAATTTTTTTTGTTTGGTATTTTCATAGATAAACCTGTAATATGTTTTTTCTTCGAAAGAAGAATATAATATAATATATCAATTCATATTTTTCCTAACAATTGAATGATTTTTATTCTTTTATTGAGAACTGCGATTTTTTATAATTTTATTCTTAGTTTCTTTTAAAAACAAAACATGTTAGTTGAATGTTTTTTATATTAGAAGTTGGTAATTTTTTTCAGTGTAGGGGTTTTAGGGACAGTTAGTTTTGTTTAGTGGGGGTGTTCATGCCACGAAAGTGCGAAAAGCCAACAAAAAACGCAAAAGGGCCAGACAAACAAATAGCACGAAGCAAAGCAACAACATAAACAACAACAAGAACAGCTCAAAAAAAGAAAAGAAAACAAATGCAACCACAACAACAACAACAAAATGCTGATTGATAAATGGGCAGCCAAAATACAGCGAATAAGAAAAAAATAAAAATAATAAAAGGTCATAGAAAAGGGGGCACAATGGAAGAGTATGCCGGGGA
Source organism: Drosophila kuntzei (assembly GCA_035042165.1). NCBI lineage: Eukaryota > Metazoa > Arthropoda > Insecta > Diptera > Drosophilidae > Drosophila > Drosophila kuntzei. The sequence goes on from JAWNLU010001432.1 coordinate 50,941, forward strand.
GGGGGGGTTAAGGGGTGTGTGTGCATAGGTTACTCCTCATCTCTGGGGCACACTTCAGTCTTGTTATTGCTGCAATTGTTGTTTTTACACACACACACACAGACACACTAACATTGAGGTCATAATCGATTTCCCTTGGGTTTGGCTTAAACGCTTTTTTTTTTGTGGCTCGAACTCATTAAGATCGAACTGTTTATTTAATCGACAACAGCAGCGATTAGTCAACTGACAAAGTTATACATACGTTTTATATATATGTATGCAATATTATATATAGTTACATATTATAATTAGAGTGAGAGAATTCAAATAAAAGTTGTAGAAATAAATAAAGGGATTGGAAGTCTTAATTTATTATGGGTAAAGATTGCATATTACTTCAGCAATATTAATAAATATCAGAATTGATAACAGAAAGTATTTAGAATATGTAAAAAACCAAAATAAATAAAATAATATTTAATTTTTATTTTATAGAATTTAAAAAAATTTGAATTTTCACGTTGAATTTAGACAAAGTATTTAAAATTTTTCGTTTTTCACTTTATCGGACCTAAATTCACCAACTCCAATTAAATGTAATCTGCGAAATTTCGTCAAAATGAAATTGGAACAGATTAAAAATATTCACTTCCGAAAAATCTTTCCGATGTGAAAACCGGATCAGCCCTGATAAATAAATTCTTTGCCATAATAGGCAAAAATGTTTAACTTAATTGTTATTGATAGTTATTATATATTTTTTTATTATATAATTATATTATTATTATATTATTATTTTTTTTTCGGAATATACAATATTTCAAGTAATTGTTTTGTTAAAATAAGGAATAAAATTATAATATAAAACAAAAAAATATGATGATATGATTAATATGATAGTATTGAAAAATATATGCGATTCAATGTTTTTAATTAATTTTAAAAATAAATATGTGCACTTATTTTGTTTGTAATTTACTTTACTATTAAAAAGGACATATGAACATTTTTTTGAGTGAGTAATACTATAATAATGCTACAATAAAAAAACTATATTTTTACTTTAGCATTATTATATTATTAATCACTTCAAAAAATGTTATATTTCCTTTTTAGGAATTTATTTAAAATGCATATTGATATTCTGTTTTTTATAAATTGGAAATTAAATTAAGTCATTTTATTAATTATATTTTTTTTAAACTATATTTTTACTCTAGCATTATTATAATATTAATCATTTCCAAAAATGCTTATGTTTCTTTTATTTTAGTAGTTTATTTAAAATACATATTGTTATTCTGTACTTTACAAATTGGAAATTAAAGTTAAATCATTTTCAGGAATTTATTTAAAATACATAATGATATTATATTTTGTATAAATTGGAAATTAAAGTTAAGTCATTTTAATGACTGTCTTTCCTAGCGATTAAATTCCATATTTTCGAATTTAGTATTTGCTCTAAATAATTTAATCTTCAAAAATCTTGTTCGAAAGAGTATAAAAACTGCAGTGTGTTATATGTGGATGATTTTTGTTGCTCATTATTAGAGGTCCAGCTGTTAGTGTTGTTGTTGTTGTTGCCACACGCCCCAATGCAATTTAGAGAAATATGCTGAGAGTCTACACCCCCCTTCCAAGATTCCCCCTCCCAAGTTTCGAGTGGGGAGTTTTCGTAAATGATGCCCCAGCAGAGCACAACAATGTAAACAAAATGTATCGTAAAATAAATAGTTTTCAAAACCATTAGAGAAACGAGAAGGCCAGCGAAAAGAATAACAGAAACAACAACAACAGTAGTAGGTATATTAAATAAAAGATAGGAAGAAGAGAAAAAAAGAGCGAGAGAGAGAGAGAAAAGTGAAAAACTTGGAAGCCGCGAGAAACTGTCGAGGTTTCTTGCCTTAAAGACCCAGGCGCGAAGTTTGTGGCATTAAGTTTTCAACATGCTCAGCAAATTGTTTAATGGTCATACTCCCCAACCACATTTCCCCCCCTCACACTGCCTGCAACTTCCCCTTAATGTATGAGTGTGCAACATGATGCTGTAGTATAAACATAAATGCCAGAAATGGAATCGTCTTTGCAAGCAAATTGAAAAGTAGCAAACCCGAAATAACTCGACACGAAAACTTCAGAGAGACATGTGTTATTAGCCAGAAAATACATAACTATTAAAACAGTAAATGGAGAGCTGTAAGTCAAGACAGAAGGGAACAGGGGGCACAGGAGGGTGCACTGAAAAAAATAGACCAACTACTGAAATCAAAAACATTCGTCTTACATATTATTTTTCTTAAAATAAAACCAAATTAGTAATAGGGAAAATATAAATCTAAAAAATTGCAGTTCTTAAGATAAAAATAAAAAGCTTAAATTGTTAGGAAAATATATGTATATTTTATGGCAAGCCGATAATTGACTCGTGGCCCATTGGTTAGAGTCGTGGCTTCAGTTTGAACACAAGAGCGCGGGTTCGAATCCTACTCTTTCTAAGGAAAAATAACTATAGTTATATTTATAAAAAAATATCAAAGTACGCAATTTATACATTTTAAAACCTGCGAAATTATTTTTATTTGTTGTCTTGAGTATTTAAGAACATTTATTCTTATCAGGGATTAAAACTGAAACGAATATCGGTTTCAGTTACGGTTTCGGTTATGTTCGAATTAAGGTTTCATTTGGTTTGAAAATTTCGGTTATTTTGATTTTATTGATTTTTAATAACTTTGAACTACCATAAGTTTGTCAAAACTCAATTAATTTTCATGCGCAATGTAAATTTGAGCATGATTTTACCTCTAAATTCGTTCTGCATTTAAATTATGTTCATTTTGAAAATTCGAAAATTTCGAAAATTTTCGAAAAATGATAAGGGGTAACACTGTAAATTTTCTAAAAAAATTCGATTTTCAAAAATTTTGAAAATGAACAAAATTTAAACGCAGATCAAATTTAGAGGTAAAATCATGCTCAAATTTACATGGCGCATGAAAATTGGGAGATTTTTGACAAAGTTATGGCAATTCAAAGTCATCAGTAGCTGCGACGGCCAGAACCGAAACTAACCCTTATAAATAAATCGGTTACTAAACGGTTATTTCGGCTTAAAGAGTTTCAGTTTGTGGGTTTCGGTACAGCGGAAAAAATGGTTTCTGTTACGGTTTCAGTTACGATTACAAATTTCAATCGGTTTTCACCGGTTGAAGGTTACTGTTTCGGTTAAGGTTTTAAGCCCTGATACTTATAATTGAATTTGAAGTCTTGAAAAATAAGAATTTCTGATCTTATTAATAAAAACTTGGTCTTATTTGAAGTTTTCTTAAAATCAAGATGTGTTTTTTAACTTTAAGGAAAATTCTTAGCTCCGAGACCAAAATCTTGATTTTAGAATCTTTTTTTTTCAGTGTAGAATGAGAAATAAACCAAAAGAGTTGTCGACCAGGCGACAAACATAAATATATAATGTAAATTGAAAAGTGCATGCCACATAAATTTAAGGCAAGTTCTAGAGGCTGCAACTAAATACAAGTAAATAAATATACAGTGAGTTGTGAAAATATTTGTACAGCAGCGGAAGATAAGGGAGAGAGAAGAGGAGAGAAACATTTGTTGAGACACTTGAAGTCAGTTGTAGGACAAGCAAATCAGCAACAACAAACAAACTGATGCAAAAGTTTAGATAAAGTATTTATGCCACAAAATAATATTAAAAAAATAAAAATAAGGAAAAGAAAAGCTGGTGGAGGCAGAGCTATGGCAGGCACTGTAGGGGTGCCATGCACAATTGAAGAGGAAATTAAACAAGTTTGCCTAACGAAGAAAACAAAGTTTTTATGCGCGCCTTAAAGTATGCAGCAAAAGATGCAAACAAACAGCAGCCGCAAACACACAGATACACACACCAACACATACACAAAAGTTGTGCCTATGCACTATGGGAAATTTGCCTTTTTTTTTGGAATTAATTATTTATTTATTTTTTTTTTGAATTGCGTATCTTTCATAAAGAACTTAAAAACACATTTATAAATAACTTGACTGGGCATCGAACCCAGCTATTTTTCAAGCTGAAGTTTTATTTATTTACTGAAACTAGAGAGCTAAGGACCTCATAAATTTATTAACTCGAGAATTTATCAACAATATTACGTCTAGTTTCTTTAAAAATAAGCTTAATTTGCTAAGTAATATAATACATTTTTTTAAATATATTTTAAAACTTATAACAGTTACAATTCTTGGTCAAAAAATAAAGTTTTAGAACAGATGTGCAGTAATGTGGCTTAAAATTAAATAAATTTTGAGAAGAATTGATTTCCTAAAAATGTGCAATACATTTTATGATTAAACTCAGTTTGTAGAAGTTTTTAAAAGTAAGGTTTTCATTACAAATATTTTTTGAAGATTTTTGCATTAAAGTTCCAAAAAAGATGGGAAAATTTCCCATTGTACTTAGTGACAATGCAAATGGGGTAGGAGTACTGAGGTTGGGGGCGTGGCATTGTCAAGGCAGATTGCGATGCTGGTTTCTGCCGCTGTTTCTTCTTCTTCTTTTTGAGTCAGTAAACTTTTTGAATCAATTTAAGTTCTGACATTTTAATGATAAATTTGTAACAGAGCAAAAAACAAAGCCAAGAATGTGGCAAATATAATGTTGTTGTTGTCGTTGTCGTTGTTGTTATTGTTGTCGTTATTGTTGTTAGCCATCGTCTGTCTGTCTGTCTGTCAGCCAGTTACTGTTGAGTTAGAAAAATGCTGTTTGTAAATTATTGCAAGTGTCTTTCAAAGTGGTTTTTGCCCCATGTTGATGGCTGCAGTTGTTTTTTGTTTTTCGGTTTTCTCATCTTGTTGTTGTTGGTTGGAAAAACTTATACCTACATTATGTGAAAAGTGAAAAGAATGAATGGCAAAGTTGTTCTTGATGATGATGATGAACTTGTGAACATCTGCTGCTGACAGTTGCCATGGCTAAACTCTTGTCAAATTAATAAAAGAAATAATCAGAGTACTTGACATTTCTTCTCGAAATGTGCCTGAGAAGTTGCTCAGGTTAGTTTTCCTGGAATTTCACTTATTTTCAAGCATTCTAAAGCACTGCAATTTATTAAGTGGATAACTGAATTCTTGTTAAAATTATTTAATAAATGCCATTTGTTGTTTTCTGAAATAAAATGATAGAATTAAATTTAAATTTAAAGTCTGAGAGCGAATAAATTTATTTTCAACTGAATTTGATTTTTGACGTTTTTTAATTACAGTAAAAATATTTTGTAACAATAGCAATTATAACATTTAATAAATATCTGACTTTATAAATAATAATCACAGTTAAGAGATTTTAAATATGATTTCCCTTGAATTATTAAGCTAATAATAGCTTTAAATAAATTAATAAAATAATTACCAATTACTCAAATGTGCTAAATAGTTAATTTGATTTTGTTTACAGATATTTTCCATCTTTTTATTACTTATTACTTTTTTATTACTTTGTAATATTAGCAATTATAGTATTTAATAAAATATCTGAATTTATGAATAATGATTTCAGTTAAAAGATTTTTAAAAGTATTTTCCTTAAAAATATTCATTTTAATTGAAGACAATAAATAATAAAGCTATCAATATACCACGATTTCTTATAGTTAGTAATAAGATCATTAACTAAATAAATAAAATAATTTAAAATTATTAAAATTAAACAATCAAGCTGATAAAATGCCCAAAAATAAAGTCTTACTGCAGATTACATTATAATAAAACATATGAAATTGAATACCTGACTTTATAAATAAAGTATCTTAATTTAGCTGTATCTGGAAATCAGTTTAAAAGTTTTTAAAAAGATTTCTTATCCTTAAGCTGAAAACAATCTCTCATTTAATTATTGAGAAATCAAGTAAATGAAGTTCAACATTTTCGTAGAAAAACATGTGTTTATTTTTCCCATCCAAAACTTTACTTTGATGTTGTTGAAGTTGGAAACGATCCCAGCTTATACTTCAAGTTTTCCACTTTAAGTTTTCCTTTTGACATGTGTGTATGTGTGTGTGTGTGTTTTCTAACCCAACGTACACGTGTCGACAAATGTTGATATTGTGAGGGCCACAAGAGATGGCCTTAGCAAATATTGTTGTTGCTCATCTAAACCTCATTATTGACTCATTTGGTTGGGCCCGTAAAGCGCCCGAAAGTATGTTGTCATTATTTAGGCGACAGCCGCAACCATTTGCAATTAAAGTAAGCCACATGTGCAGTTAATGGCTAAGTCCACACTCAACCACACTCACACACACACACTCATACCTAAATACACAAAAAGATACTTGGTTATAGATTGACACTGTAAAAAAGAACAACTACTTAAATCAAGGACTTTCTTAAGGTATGACCATTTCAAGACCACAATAATAATACTAAGAATATTAATCTAATAAATCGCAGTTCTTAATATATATATATATGTCATATTTTATCTTGGGAAGATCTTAAGAAACAAAAAAGTTTTTTATACTAAAGGTTAATTTGCTTCCGATTTTTCCTATGACAGCTATATGATATAGTAATCCGACTTTGACCAGATGTGGTCAGAAAGTAAGAGACAGTCCCAGATATATTATATAATCTGTAAGTTTGGTTAAGATATCTTAAGAAACAAAAAAGTTGTTCATACAAAGCAATTCCCTGACCTTTGACCTTAATTTGACCCACTTACAGGTGGAATTTTGCAAAACGTCGTCTTATTGCATGATGAAATTTTCTTATCTATGTTGGAATTTCAGTTTTTTAAGTTTCTAAGTTCTGAGACCAAAATCTTATTTTTATAACCTTTTTTTTCAGTGTAGATACATCTATTCGTATATCTTCAGCTGCTTCGTTTTATTTGCAGTTTTCTATCAGCATTTTGTTTACATTCGATTTGAAATGCCAGCAAATTGTCGTTAGTTTACAAATAGATAACAAAGGGGCGTTAGTTTGAACTTCATAAATGTCAATACTATAAGTATTGTACATATGTATATTAATTAGTTGAGAAAACAAATTGAAATAAGCTCTAGAAAAATTATATTTTTGTCTTAATGAAAATTGAACACTCTTAATGATTGTCAATGCAGCAGTTAAAATATTTGTTTTTTATTTCCCTCAATTTGTTAAAGTAAAACATAAAATAAGTAAAAATAAAAATATTTTAGAAATTAAATCAAAAATTAATTTTTCGACTGAATAACATTTTTGAAAATGAAATGTTCTTAGTTTTTATTTTTTTGTGAAAGTTATCTGAATTTATAAATTAAAAATATAGGAGGAATATTCTTAATTTTAAAATCCAGTATATTATATCTGTTTAATAAGTATTTATAAAAAAGGTTAAGTATTAAATGAAACACGTTACAATTGGCATTTTTAATCTTTATTTTTATTTGTTGGATTTTTTTGTAATTTATTGGATTTAAAATAAAATTTACAAAATTTCTTAGCTTTAATTATTTGTTTGAAAGTTATTTAATTTTGTAATCTAATAATTTAAGACGAATATTCTTCATTTTAGAATTCGACCTTTTTTTTTATCTGTATAATAAAGTTTAATATAAATTTTAAGTATTAAATAAAATACATTACAATATAAATTTATAGACTTTATTTTTATTTATTGGTTATATATTTAAACTTTCTTTAATATTATATTATTTAATTTTACTAATGTGACTTAAATCTTTGCGACAACTTTTTATAATCTAAAAAATAAATAAATATAAATAAATAAAAATAAATAAATAATAAATTAAAAATATTAAATAAATTATAAATAAAAATAAATAAACAATAAATAAAGTTATTTATTCACAACTAAATGGTGATATAATAATACAAGGTATACAATAATATTATAATCATCAAAAAATACTTGGAATGACAAGTTATCAATAGTCCGTTTGTTTAACCCCTCTACAAAACACTTTAAATAGTTGCAAGCACATTAAACTTTAGCTATTTGTTTACTTTGTATAAACTATAATTATTTATGTTTATTTATTCAATATTTCCCCTGTTTTTTTTACTATTTGCAGATAAGACAACGGACGGCGACACAGTCAATGCCTGATAAGTGTTGTTGCAATTGAAAGTGGGTCTGTCATATGACTGATAATGGAACTCAACAACAACAACAATAACAACTACTTAAAGAGCAGCCACAATGGCCAAACAAAATGAATATTTAAAAATTTGGAAACATATCAAATGGCGAATTGAAAAGTGAAATTTTTTAATTACAAAAGTGACAAGAAATTTGAATAAAACTTTTAAAAATATTAAAAAACTATTGAAAATTATACAAGTGCCATAAGAAAAAGAAGAGAGAAAAATAACATTTCAAAACATATCCCAAAAGCAAACGCTGCCAATTAGAGAGAGATAGCAAAAGAAGAGAGAGAGAGAGAGAAAACGATACATATACAAAAAATAGACTAATAAAGAATATATAGAGATAACCACCGAGTTTAAGTCCAACAACAATATGACAATATCAACAGTGGCAACAGCAACAACAACAGCAGCAACAACAACAACAGCAACAACAACGAGTAAAATTGCAAATCGTCTGCCTGGCAAATCGTTGAAATATGAAAAACTCATTAAACAGCCGCAAATGCAGTCGGAATTGGGCAGAACCAACGTGACCGGGACACAAACGGATCCGGCTGCGGATGTGGATGCAACAGCAACAACAACAACAACAACAACAACAACAACAACAGTGGATTGCAACCATTTCAATAAACATTTCGGCAATGGCAATGTCTATGCTTCCGCCCCTGCCACGCCCCCTGGAACTGACCTGCTGCTGCACAACACACAACATCACATCACAGATCGCACAATGTTGCTGCCAACGTTGGAGCAATCATCTAACAACGGCAGCAACATTGTCACGTACAAGGCCAAAACCAATGGCCAAAGCAGCAGCAACAACTACGATTTCAAGTCTACCTCATCAACGAGCAGCGGGAATGGGATTGGGAATGGGATTGGGAATGGGAATGGAAGTGGAAGTGGTGCCACAACCATTTCCAGTTGTTGTAATTTAATTGCACGTCGCTGCTTTGGCATCAATGTGCGACGCTGCGTTTACGTTCTGTTTGCCATCACCGTGGTTAGCATTTTCTACTACACGCATTACGTGGGCACCGACGTCGTCTATGGGTGAGTACTCCTTTAAAATACCACCCCCCTCTTTTCATCCACTCCCCCTTGAAAACTTAAACCATTTTCATTGTGTCGCAAGCACAAGTTACAAGCAGTGTTGCCAGAATTTCTATTTTTTATAAAAAAGAAAAGTAGCTAGAAATAGTTTAAACATATTTTAAAAATATAACAATTTTATAATAGGAAATTAATAGGAAAATAGCTAGAAAACGCTAATAAGAAAATTCAATTTATTAAATTATTATAATTTATATTTATAAATAACATAAGAATGCTTAAAAAAATAACAAAATTTTTTTTTTTATCAATCTGACAATAAAGACATATGATTATAACTTTTCCTTCTTTTTCATCCACCCTCTCTTGAAACTTAAACCATTTTCATTGTGTTGCAAGCACAAGTTGCAAGCAGTGTTGCCAGAATTTCTATTTTTTATAAAAAAGAAAAGTAGCTAGAAATAGTTTAAACATATTTTAAAAATATAACAATTTTATAATAGGAAATTAATAGGAAAATAGCTAGAAAACGCTAATAAGAAAATTCAATTTATTAAATTATTTAAATATATATTTATAAATAACATAAGAATGCTTAAAAAAATAATTACAATTTTTTTTTTGATCAATCTTACTTTATGCGTATAATAAAGACATTATGATTATAACTCTTCCTTCTTTTTCATCCACCTCCCCATTGAAAACTTAAACCATTTCCATTCTGTTGCAAGCACAAGTTACAAGCAGTGTTGCCAGAATTTAAATTTTGTATAAAAAAAGCTAATTTTGTAGCTAAAAATAGTTAACTGATTTTTTAGAAAGAAAATTCAGATTATAAAAAATCCAGGTTTTACTAAAAAAAAGTAGCTAGAAATAGCTAATTTTAAATAAGAAAATTAAATTTATTAAACTATCTACATAGATTATCTTATCTTATTAAAGTGCGGATATTATGCGGATATTATGATTATAATTCTCCCTCTTTTTCAATAATTTTCAATAATTCTGATTATAATTCTAGAGATTTTAAAGTTACAATTTTTCTTCTTCACATTTTCCTAGAATTTTAAAATTACAATTTTTTTCCTTTACATTTTCCTAGAATTTTAAAGTCAACAAATCGAAAAAAAAAAATACCTCCCAAAATATCATTATTTTCGGATAAATGTCTGTAAATCTTTTGATTTAAATTTAATACTATAAATGAATAATTAATTGATATATTCATGAATTTTACAAAAAGTGTAAAACTTTTTATTATATTTTCTGATTTCAAAAATAAATGGCTGTAAGTCTTTTGATTTAAATTAAATACTTTCCATAAATGATTAATTGATAAATTCATACAATTCAAAAAATGGTAAAACATTTTTAAATCTATTCTGAAGTTGTCGAAAACTATTTAAAATGCAAGCTCACCTTTAAAAAGAGATAAAAAATGCTGTTTTCATGTTTTTATTAAACAGCATTCGCAATATGTTTTTGATCGAGAACATATTGATTTATATGTATTATCGAAGTTAACTGAAAACCTGGAAAAGTAGTCAAGTAAGTTTTAAAAAAGCCGGACTTTTAGTTAATACTATTTATATAAATTATTAAAAATGCAAGCTCATCTTTGAAAACAGCTAAACAAAATTGTAGATTTAAAAATTATTGTTAGACAATTTTTGTGATATGTTTTTGATAGAGAACATATTGTTTTATGTTATTGAAGTTATCTGAAAACCTGGAAAAGTAGTCAACTAATTTTAAAAATAGCCTGATTTTAGCTATTGATATTTAGATTTACTTATTAGTATTTATTTAAATTTTTTGCTATTGCAATTTCAAAATAGCTAAAATGACAACACTGGGCTGGTATCCAGCGGATGTGCATCCAATACACATCATCCCATTGCCCATTTGGGGCTGACCAGCTGTTTGTTGTGTTCGTATTTGATTGGATTCCCTTTCTGTCTTTTTTTGTTTTCACTTTTGAAAGAATATTTCTGTTTTTTGTTTTGCAATAATAAACAGGTGTATGGCAGGTGCGAACAGCAGTTCGAGACTTTTGCTCATGTTGCACTGCCGCATTGTGTTTGTGCCGTGTTGTTGCAAAAACAATGCAAATAAATTGCGCAAAAAATATTCATCGAAATGTTGTTCAGAATTGCAAATAAACAAACTCAAACAATGACGCTTTAAAATTGCCTTTAAATTACTTTAAAAATATGTTTAAGCTTGAAAGGTCTTCAATCAAAACTGTGGCAGACAGCTTTGCCAAATGTTGCACATAGAAAATAATTCACAAAAGCATTTAAAAGTATCTTTAACAAAATCTATTGATTTTACTCAGAGTTGCGTAAGAAGTTTGTGAGCTTTTTAAAGTTGCTTTTTTATTTTCTTCTCAGACAGTCGAAAATATTCTTAGTTCCTCTTTGCAGTACTTTAAATTTGTTTCTGAAACGAATTTTATTTTTGGAATAAATCGGGGGAAAAGTGTCACAAAATTAGACTTGTAAATATTGGCAGTAAAAGAATTTACCAGACTTAAATAACTTTGTCGAAACTAAACCGATTTTCATTATGTGCTCTCTAAAATGATTCTGTATATAAAAAATAATAACATCCCTTACTCCCCCTTTACCTATTTATAGAAAATATTTTTTTCAATATCTTAAAACTTAAGTTTTAATTTTTAATCAATTCCCGATGCCCAAATTAGTATAAAACGGCACTGTAAATATGATTCTCAGTAGTTAAAATTTATTTTAAAAAATCATGTCAATATTTTCAATAAATCTTGACCTATAAAGTTGCCAGTCCAAAGATTTACCTTAATTTAAACTTGCATAACTTTGTCAAAAATATCCCAATTAATGTGCGAAATTTAATTTTAATTTTCTTTTTGGTGTCTAAATTGATTCTGTATATTTAATAAAATATAATTCGTAAATTTCCCGACAACATCCCATACTCATTGACTTTTTTGAAAAAATACGGTTTTCAAACATTTAAGTCTTAAGTTTTCACCGGTGTCCAAATTAATCTATACCGACACTTTAAATTTGATTCTGTGGGGTTTAATTGTCTTCTACAAAATCATGTCAAGATTGTCAAAAGTTTTGACCTGTAAATTTTCTAATTTAAAAATTCACCAAAGTTCACACTTCCATAACTTTGTCCAAAATAGCCCGATTATTATGCGGAATATAATTTAAATAATTATTTGGTCTCTAAATTATTTCTGTATTTAAAAAAATAATTTAATAATAATTTCACTGCATTTCTCATACCTTTAAGTTGGTCAGCTTTAACATAGAACACACTTCATACATACATATATGTGTGTACTTCCTTCAACCTAAAACTTCTACTACTTGTGTGTAGTTTATTCAACAGCATTTTCAGCTGTACAAAGTTTTTAACTAGTTTTTCCTTTTTATTGTTTCTTAGCAGAATGATCAACGATTTTTATGTGACTTGTTTTCCAAAGTTTCTCTCCCAATGAGCCCAACAGACTGAACTTTACACCTTTGGTTAACTAAAAGTTCCGTTGCACAAGTGCACGTCGAGTTATTTTTAGGGATACTGGATAAAAGTGGAAGTTGCGAAATATTTCTCATAATTTTTAATTGCGCGCATAAGTAAAAATGGTAAAAAGGTTTTTCCTGTATATTTATTTGCTTTTCACACCAGTTTGTTGCCTGCTTTTTCCTCATTTCTTTTCCCCAGCTATTTCATTTAAAAAAAGAAATGGGGGAAGTTTAACTCACCTGACTGTTAGCTACTTTTGCTCGCAATTATGATTTACAAACATTTCGAGGTAGAAAAATTCACCTTGCACCAAACTAAGTGCAACACGCCTCCAGTTGCAGTTGCACAAACAACAACGGATAAAGTTTTGATTACTTTCATCAGCTGCAGGAGCAAAACTAGAAACAGGCACTGTACTTCTTGACTTGATATTTTTGTGCATTTTTGCATGCCAGTCTCAACTTGAGATGCCCAAAAATATTACTAGCCCAGTACTCAAAACAAAAAACAAAGACTTGTGAGTTTTTGACAGTGCTAAACGTGAATTTTTTTTTAATTTTTATAATTTGTAGACTACAAAAAGATTTCTTTAAACAAACTGATAACTTTACAGAGTGAGGATATTTATGTCAATTCTAGAAATACTTCGAATCGAAAACATCGCTCCACAAAATAAAAATTTTGTTTACTAAAATCAAGAAATAAAATGTTATAAATTTGAGCTACTAGCATAAAACTTTCTGGATATATCTGAACAAATTTCTTACTAGTATATAATGTAAATAACAATAATAATAATATACCTACTAATATAAAGATATAAATTATTAGGATACAATTAATTTAAATGAAATACACTCAATTGGTAATGGGTTAAAATTAAATAAATAACATTAAGTTTTTTTAAAAATTGGTTATAATAATTTGCATCCGATTGTTCCTATGGCTATATGGTACAGTAATCCGATTTCCAAATTTGATCAGGATGTAAGAGACAGTCCCAAACATATAATCTGTAAGTTTGGTTAAGATATCTTAAGAAACAACAAAGTTTTTCATACAAAGCAATTACATGACCTCTGACCTCAATTTGACCCACTTGCAGGTGGAATTTCGCAAAACGCCGTCTTATTGAATAATGAAATTGTCTCATCTGTTTTGTGAGTGAGTCAGTCAGGACAAAGTATTTTATATATATAGCTTAAATTTGTATTTCTTGTTTATTTCTCTGCAAATATTGCAGTTACTGGGCATTAAACAGTCGAGGCGTTCTAACTTGTTGATATATATTTTGAAAATGCAGTTGATTATTAAATATTTACTTGTTGGCTGCACTTTAAATTTAATTTATGAGCTTAACTGCGGCAAAGTTCATTAGTTATCCAAGTGGACGACATCAATTTCGAGTGCAAAAGGACCGAAAATGATGGCAATTTGAGAGGCTCAAGTCAAATCAGCTCAATTTTAATGAATTCAAATGCATTTGACAGTGTGTGTGTGTGTTTTAGGGTGTGTGTGATGGTGTGTATCCTGTCCATGTTCATGTCCATCCGTCCGTTACGTGCAAAAAGCGGAAACATGTGACGTGTCTCTTTCCCTTCATCTCCCCTTTTATTCCTCTGTGGTTGCCCCTTTGGCGACAGGCAGCCGCCAGTTGCTGATGTGCGTGTTTGTTTATGCTGTCTGTCATTATTTACACACACACACTCAATACACACACACACACATTTAACATATATATACACTCAGAAAAATATGTCATCCTAAAATTAAGTACGATCGAACTTGAATTTACACCGTTTTGTTCTTAAAAATTTAAAATCTTAAATTAAGTATGAATCGATCGTCAATTTAAATTTTCGACAGACATCTATTTGAAATAATAGTCCGATTTTAATCAAATATAAAAACTGTGAGTCTGCTTAAGATACTTCCTGAAACAATAGAGTTTTTTATACTAAATTAGTTAAAGATTTTTTTGTACTTAAAATAATGTTTTACAAGATTGAAATTAACTTAAAAATGAGATCGTTTTGTCCTAGAATCAAGTTCATTTTGGGATATGCGCAAGTTCTTTCTTTCATTGTCGCACCTTCGAATTCTCAACTGGTTCTAGATATGCAAAGGTGACTTTAAGCCTGGATTGTTGGTTAATTACCTATAATAAAGTCGAAGGGTCGCTAACCAACAAAATACACCATTGTTAAATGGCATTTAATTTTGTTATTTGCTTAATTTTAGTATACATACTAGTGTATGTTTGAAGATTAAATTAAATTAAATATTCCAGAAAAATCTCATTTTAAGATTTCCGTACTTGCAAAAACCGAACTTAAAATACGATTTTTGTTCTCAGTTTTGGAAATTCCAAGCTTAGACAGCTTTTAATATTGTTTGACCTGAATATCCTCTGTTTAAGTACGGAAATCTTGATTTTTTTTCTGAGTGTACGTACATGTTAACTGTTTTTTGTTTTTGTTTTCCAGCTGTCGTTTTAGGTGCAAAACGCATTTTGGCAAAATGCAAACCTACGTGATTTGCATGCAGTCACAACAAACACACACACACACACACACACACACTCAACACACACACCACACACACATACAAAAAGTCGCCTGACAACCATCTGTAATTGATTTGTAATGCTAAACATGCAAAAGACACTACAAAAATGTCAACAACGTTATGACATATTTCATTTAATCAAAAAACGAAATGAATAATGAAAAAAGGATAGAGTTGAAAAATAGAAGAAAATCTGCTTGATATAAATATTTAGTTGGAAAACCATTATCAAATCCAGTGACATTTAAATGGAGATGATTTTCTCATTGCTCGAATTCATTTTGATCAAATTTTGCTAAACATTTCTCTTTTTATCCATTTTATGATCTAAATTTATTTTTATTAAAAATCTGAAATGCTAATATTTATTTTTATGTTCACAATCATAGTAAATAGTTTTATGGATTTATTTAAATTACATCAAAGTTATGATACATTTCATTTAATCAAAAAGCGAAATGAAAAATAATAAATTTGACAGTTGAAAAATAAAATCTGTTTGATTTAAATATTTAGTTGGAAAATACAAAATAGCCTTTCACCAAAATAAAATGACATTATATTTGGATCAAATTTTGCTAAACATATGACTACGTATCCATTTTATAATTTAACGTAAATATTTCAATTACATATTTATTTGTTTTTATTTGAATTTATTTTTATAATAAATTAAAAATGATAATATTTATTTTTATGATTCCCATCATAGTTAATAATTTTATGGATACGTTTAAATTATTTTTGTTTAATCAAAACACTAAAACAATAATATTTAGTTGGAAAAATCAAAATAATCTTTATCAAATTAAATGACTTTTCAATGGAGATTTTTTCATTGTATTCATAGTATTCGTTTTAATATTTTACGTAAATATTTATGTAATATATTTAATAGTTTTATCAAATATTTTGAAATTATTTTAATAAACTGCAAATATTTATTTTTACTATCGCAATTATTGTATTATACATAATTTTAGGGACTCATTTAAATTATATATATAATGCATATAATAAACTTAATAGTAATTTTTTTTATTAATATTTACTTTAGCAGTGAGTACGTTAAAATTTTATCAAGTTTCAAAAATTATTGCAATAACAATTCACTACTTTAATCGAATTTAAAAATGTTTTTAAATTATTCTTCTTCGATTTATTATTCTCTTTTTCAAAGCATTTTCTATATTATCAAAGGTTTCTCAAATTATTAAATTTCAAATGCTATTTTTGAATTATTGTCATTAGCTAAATTTATAAAAATGAAATTTAAATCTTTATCAAATTGCATTATTTTCATAGTCATTTTAATGCATTTAATTTAAGTCATAATTATGCTAAATGAATTAATTAAATGAATTTTATTTGTCGCCTGTACTCTTATATAAGTCACATTGCCTGATTTATATATGCTTATAGTATATATGTATCATGTATATAGTTGGTGGTTTATTTACTTTGCGTGTTAAGTGCGATTTGATGTTTTGCATTTGACCTGTAGGCTTTTTGTGGGCGTGGCACTGTCAAGAATATTAACTAACTGAACTAAACTAAAACATTGCTAAATACGCGTCTGTCACTCGATAATAAACACATGAATTACTCTGCCAGTTCAGTGAATTGTGCAAATATTTAAGCACAAAACTGGACAGCGTATGTGTGTGTGTGTGTGTGTGTGTGTGTGTTTGTATATATATGTATGTGTGCAACATGGCGTATACGTTATGCAATACAAGTTGCGTGCATTAATTGACTAAACATTTAAATGCAAAATGCGATTATAACTGACAATTGCCGAAGGGCTTCAAACAGCTTTGTTGTGCGTGTGTGTGTGGGTGTGTGTGTAATATTTTTATTCCAGTAAACAAAGGATACAAAGGCTTATGAGTTTGTCACAAAATGAAAATCAATTTACTCTCCACAATTATCGACGCATAATTTAGACGAAAATTCTTAGTTTTGTGTGCAAAATATTAATTTTAAGTATATTAATTTTAGGACCATTTGTTTATAAAATTTTTTGTGAACTTATTTTTTTTTAATGAGAGAAAACATCTTGATGGTAAGATTGTTTTTTTTCCCCCTTCAAGTTGTCTTAATAAATAATTTATTCTTGAGACCATCTTCTTTATTTTAGATACCTTATTTTTATAATAATATTTAATAATAGAAAAAGCCTTTTTTACAGTGTAGATCCCAGAGACCATTATACATTAAATAATAGAAAAAGTCTTTTTTACAGTGTAGATGTCAGAATGAGAGATCTACACTGAAAAAAAGGCTTTTTCTATTTAATATTATTATAATTATCATAATTATGCTGATCTAATTGGTTTTTTCTGGGTTTTTCCCAATCCTTGCAACAAATGTTGGATCAGTTTTTCATTTTAAAACTCCAGACCTAACATATTTTTCGTTTCAGTTTTTAAATTTATTATTAATTTAATTTAATTGTTAGCTTTTAATATAATTTTTATTTTCACTCTTTTAACACTTAATTTTTCTTTTGCCGACTGTTTTTAGTAGTGAATAAATAAATAATATAAATTTCATGTTGTTCAGAATTGGGCCAATAGTGCAAAAATAAAACAAATTTAAAATGTTAAAAAATTTTTAAATTATCGATCTATTAATATCTCCTATTAATATTTCTATTAACATTACTTTAATATGCACATTTTTATACCTGTTACTTAAAAATTAGGAATTTTGTTTATTTTTGTAATATGTTTTTTTTTATATATTTTTTGCTTAAATATTTATTTTTATATATTTTTATTATATATATATTTTGTTGAATTTTCATTTCACTTATGGTGATTGATTATAAAGACTGTAAAGTAACGGCGACTGGGCATTTAAAAGTTGATCATCTCTTTATTTGTTGTGTGTGTGTGTGTTGCATGTTTTCAAAAAGTGATTACATGTGCCCGTTGCAGTGGCAGTTGCAAGTGCAACAGAAGAACAACTCAACCATTAACGCATGATGATGATTTTCATTAAGTAAACGGCAGAAATAGCTACATCTCTCTCTCTCTCTCTCTCTATCTGCTACCCTTCTCTCTCTCTCACTCGTGTCAACGGCTGGCGAACTGCAATAAATAATTACATTTATTTGTTTTAAATTCAGTTACAATCATACAAACAAACAGACTCGAGGGACACAACCGTCTGTCGATTCGAATGCCTTTTGCATATCCTGACACATCCTGGCCGCCATAGTGTCGGCCATTTTCTCCACTTTACGTTCACAGTTCATTTGTCGAACTGTGTTGCATGCCACGGCCTCTGTTTCCATCTCTGCACTGATAAAAAAAAATGTTCTAAAATCAAGATTTTGGTCTCAGAACTAAGAATTTTGGTCTAAAAAATTCTTAAATTTAGAAAACTCATTTTGATTTTAAGAACATTTCAAATTGGAATAAGTTCTTTATTTAAGACCAAATAGTCTTCAATTCTCAAACAAGAAATAAAGAAATAGGGCAGGTGTTTTAAACTTAAAACTTATTTTTTTTTTAAATTTATGCTTATTTTTGGATTAATTTATTTTTTAATAAATATTCCGATTATATGTTTATTTTTTATTAAACTAAATATGACATATTTATATTTTCTTATCAATTTAAGATTTTTAATTCTTATATTAAGAACTGCGAATTTTCAGATTAATATTCTTAGTTTTATTAATTTGGTCTTAAAATGGTCTTATTTTAAGAACAAAATATTTAAGATGAATCTTCTTGATTTTAGAAGTTGGTCTTTTTTTTCAGTGTGTTTCTGTCTCTTTCTCAACATTTTACCACTCATTTCCGTTGCAATCCAATTGAACTTGGCTTGCTTGATTTATTTAATTAACTTTTCTGCTTTTTTACAAATTGTTTTTCATTTTGTTTTTCTTGGTTTTCCTTCTCTGTTTTCATCTCGTTTTTCACTTGCTGTCGAACGCTTAAAAAAATGGGCACAACCAGTACCGCAATCGTTTTGGGAATTTCTGTTTAAGCCCAGAGAGTTTCTCACTCCTCATTTCGCCATTTTCAAGTGCCTCAGCTGCGCCTCTCTTTGTGATTCTCATTGTATGTAAGTGGCGGCAATTTCTTTTCATTGTATGCAAAGTGAAAGACAGAGAGAACGGGAGATTGAGAGTAAGAGAAAGCGGAATAAGGACTGAGAACTGGTTGAGTTAACTGAAGTGGTAGCATATTGAAGTGAGAATGACTTGAAGTGAGAATGACTGAGAAATTTATGCGAATAAGCAAACCTTGCTACAGTTTAACTTCTCTATAAAGAACAGAGATTGATGAGGTTTTTTTTCTAAGGAAATCTAGCAAATAAATAATAGGCAATAGAAATTTTTAAATTTGTATTATAATAATTAAAAATAAAATTTTGAGGCACAAACAAATATAAAAAAAATCATTTTATTATAAGATATTTATTTTATTTTTATATATTTTTTTAAATACAAATTTAATTGAATATTTTTTTTAAATTTAATTTATTAAATAGCAGAATAAAATTATTATTTTATTTTATTTATGTTTAATACAAATTTTAAATAACTTCATGTTTTGTTACAAAAAAATGAAAATAGAGTCATCCTACATTTTTTTTCAACACAAATTTTATTGCATATTTTTTTTTAAATTTGTTTTATTAAATTGCTAAATAAGATTTTTATTTTGTTTTTCTTTTTTTAATAAAAATTTTAAATAACTTCATATTTTGTTACAAAAAAAGGAAAAAAAGAGATGTTCTATATTTTTTTAAATGCAAATTTTATTGCATTTGTTTTTTAATTTATTTTATTAAATTGCTAAATAAGATTTTTATTTTGTTTTTCTTTTTTTAATAAAAGTTTTAAAAATCTTCCTATTTTGTTACAAAAAAAAAAGGAAAATAAGAGTTGTTCTCTATTTTTTTTTTTATAAAAATTGAATTGAATATTTATTTTAATTTAGATCAAAGAGTTAAATTAAATGTGTATAATAAAAATTTAAAATACGGGTTTACTTTAAATTAATTTGATTGAGATCAAAAATAATTTTTATTATATGATAATAATTTAATACAAAAGCTTAGTCTATTTCATTTGGGCTTTAGGTTGTATAATTCTATGAAAAATAATATATTATTGTTCTTCTACCAATTTTCCCCTTCAGGCATAAATTCTTTTTACAAGAAATTGAGTATTTCATTAGATTAGTTGCCTCTCCTAGAATTGATTAACCACTCAAGCGGTTCTGTAATCCATTTTTCACTAGTTTCCTATTTAATCAATGCTCCCTTGCATTTAAATTAATTAGAAACATGGCAAAATCGTTGACAAAACTGTTGCTCCGAAATCAAAGGATATCCTTTGCGACCTCTAAATATGCTTATATAATCAACGAATTTAACCGCATTACAAGAAGCTTTTCCTCCTCCTATTTCCCAATCTATGCAAAACTTGTGGTTATTGAAGCATCGCCTCTCTTTGCGCTTCTCAATTTATCTGAACGGTCGCTTTGTCTTTTTGTACATTTCGTTTTCTGAGCTGCTTTTTGCTTTTTGCTTTTTTCTATTTATGCTTTAGTCATTTTTATTTCGCTAAGGGAATAGCTCTATATATATGCATATATATAGTATAGTATAGTTTATAGTATGTATGTGATGCATATATCCTTGCGCTACATTCGCCATTTTATTATGCTACGTTATCCCAGGGCTGCATTACGTATGCGCTCCGTTGGCCGCGTTGGATGCCGACACTCTGCGGCTGCTGCATTTGCTACTTTGCAAATTTATTACAAATTTTTACATACGATTTATTGTTTGAGCGTGCCGACACTCCCACTCCCCTTTCCTCCTTCCATTCCCACTGCTGGGCGGTATTCTATTACGCTTGGAGGCGTGGCTGTGGCCTTAAAGCCCCCACAGACATAAAATTCTATAGCATTGTGAGTCCCCAAATGCGTGATATGTCTGTGTGTGTTTGTGGAGTAGGGATGTGTATCGATATGATGATATTGATATTAATATTGTTTTGCTACAGGAAAGCGATGCTTTATTATGTAAAAAATAATATTGATAGGATATTCATAAATATAACATATAAAACTTTTTTAAAAGAATTGATTCCCTTTTCGATTGCTATAAATTGAGCACGAGTATTATTTATATAATTTATGTATTTATTAAAAATCGTCTTAAAGCAGTCGACAGGAAGAAAAAATAGTTACTTAAACTTAAAAAAAAAAACAATAATTAAATTTAAATTTTAGACATATTGTAATCAATTTTAATTCATAACTGAAAAATAAAATTTAAATTGAATTATAATTTAAGTTTAAGCTTAATCTGAGAGTATTCAATATGTAATAGACCATTTACATAAAAATGGGGCAGACTCTATTAAATTTGTTTTTTTTAGGTTTATTATTATTTGTATAACTCATTTATTTATTTATTTAACATCGACTAAAAACAGTCGACAGAGAGAAAGTATAGTAAATTAAATTAGTAATACAATATAAAATTTAAATTTTAGTTATACTGTAATCAATTTTAATTCATAACTGAAAAATAAAATTTAAATTTAAATATAATTTAAGTTTAAGTTCAAAATGTGCAAAATAAAAAAATAATATAAAACAAATAAAAATAAAATAAATAAAAACACAAAAAAAATAAAAAACATGTAAATAAAACAAATAAAATTAAATTAAATAAATAAAAGTCAAATAAAATAAAAAAAGTTAAATAAAACAATAAACTCATATAAAATAAAAAAATAAAATGAATAATAATGAAATATTATACGCGATATATTTTTTCAATTTTACCAATATCGATACTTTTTTTTGGCCGATATCCATCGCTGAGGAAAGTTGATGTGCGCACGGATTTCAATAAAAGCAGCTCGGGGTATTGTGTCTTCAACTTGACTAATAAGTTCTGGCCACAATGATTGCCACTGCGAATTGTTGCTGCCACAGTTGACAATGCAACATTTGCGTGCGTCGTCACCGACGTCGTTGTCGATTGCCAAGTTTGTTGCACGCCCGCATAAATAACACGTTGCAAATGCATAAACTGACTTTTTGTTGCCTAATTTATGCAGCACAAAAGACGAAGCTTGCCGCGTCACGCCCATTTTTCAGATTTTCCACCCCTTTTTCACATGCTATCGTTGAAACGGAAACGGAAATTTTGTGCTGTGCACAAATAAATCAGCGTATAGCGTCAGAAAACACTGAAATAGAAACAGAAGAAAAGCAGGCCAGGTTGAGCTGACTGTTTGGTTATTTGGCTATCTGCCTCTCTCTGCCTCCTGCCTCCTTTTTGCTTTGCATGCCACGCAAATGTTGCACGAAATGCAAACAAGGCACTGCAACAAGAATTTCTTCATCAAACTCACGAAAGACCCACAAAAGTGCTTAAAAAAACTAAGAGCTACAGAAACAGCGGCAGATCGAATATTGAATGCTCTTATAAAATCAATTTAGAGAGCTTTAAATGCACCTAAAATCAGTAGCTTTTAACAATTTGATTTTTATTGTATTATAACTTTAAATTATTTGTAATAATTATAATATTTAGTTAGGAGATATGAAATATCTTTTTTATTTTTAATTTGACGACCAATAAAACAAAATATCTATAACCATAACTACTTAACAAAAACTTAAATTATTGTTTTATATTTTAATTTTTTTATCATTAAAATTATATTACATTACTTATTTGTAATTTAACCAAAAATAAAACAAAATACGAGTTGCACTATAACTAATTAATAAAAATTAATTTAATGAAATGATGAAATTTAATTATTATTTTATAATTTTTTTTATTTATTTATACTATATTTTTTATATATATTAACATTGATAGTTAAGTTTATAAAACTAAAATTAACACAAA
Source organism: Drosophila kuntzei (assembly GCA_035042165.1). Lineage (NCBI taxonomy): Eukaryota > Metazoa > Arthropoda > Insecta > Diptera > Drosophilidae > Drosophila > Drosophila kuntzei. The sequence continues at coordinate 74,128 of JAWNLU010001432.1, forward strand.
GCTATTTATCTCGCTAGCTGTAAAAACTTTCGGCTATTTATAATTTGTTAATTAAAAATGTTTTATATTTTATTTATTTTAACTTTCTTATTTTTAATTTAACTAAATATAATTAAAAGCACGAGCTGCAATATAATTTATATATGAGACTGGAAATTTAATTATTATTTTTTAATTAAGTTGAATATAATAATAAATTTTGTATTCTTAATTTGTTTAATAAATATAGATATTACGATTTGCACTATAATTATTAAATAAAATGTGAAATTTCCTTAATATTTTAAAGTTATTTTAAACTTGAGTTACAAAAAAACTTTTATATTTTAATTTAAGTTAGTTAGTTTTTATTTTATAATTTATATTTAAAATATTATATATTATATTGACTGCAATCATTATATACCCGTATTTTTTTTGCGCTGCTCAAGTAAAGTACAAATTTCTTAAGACCTTCGCTTAAGGGAATTTCTGAGCAAATAATATTTACTTAATCTTTATATAAGATATTCTCAGAGGTAGCTTATGGCCTCGTCTTGGCATGCCAAATGCTTTGCTTGATTTATAGCTTTTCAAATGTCTTGTATTTCATTTGCTACAAGCGCAATGACACATGTTGTGATTACAGGGTATTTTGAAAAGAAAGAAAAGTTCCAACTGATATACATATATATATATATATAAATTTTGGGTGCACTATTTGCCCTCTCACTCTCTCCATTTATTTCTGTGTGTGTGTATAAATTTGTGTGTGTGTATTTGCTATCTAAATATTTTGTTTGCCAGCGCTAAAGTTTTGCCAGTCTGCCAAAAGGAGGGAAAAGAGGGATAGGAAAAAGAGGTCCTGGCAAGGAGGCCATTCCTTGGCCTGTTCGTTGTGTCCTTTCCACTTTGCCGCATGCTAAAAGTATTTACATTTTTCATAGCAACTAGAAGGCGGAGCTGCATGTGTAAAAGGCCAGCAAAAGCAAAGGATGCTTCCTTTGCACATTTGGGCTTGGAATAGGACCAGGACTTGGACTAGGACTAGGAATTGGGCTTGGCCTAATAGGTTTTTGTTAATTTTTGGGGATTTCTGCTTGAAAGGGACTCAAAAGGACTTTAACACATGTTGCCGCTTACAGTTGTTGGCCCATTTTTTAAAGCGTATAAAGGCTTTTTAATTTGTGACTTAAATCCTAGAGAATTTTAGAATTTTCCCATGCCTTTCTCTGCCTCCGCAAATATATAAAATTTGAATTACTAGAGCAGTTTTGAAGCTATAAATATTTTTATTTATATTTGTATTTGTATATTTTATATTAATTTTAAATATTACTTCTGTACTTTTTGCAGTTTTGAAGCTACAAATATTTGTATTTATTTGTAAATTTATTTTTATTTATTTTTTAATTTTTAATATTTTTTCTGTACTTATTCCCGGTATTGTCTTTATTTTAATAAATTTTGTTTAAAATTTGATTAAATTCGATTTAAATTCGATTAAATTTGATTTTACCTCATACATTTTTTGAAATAGTTATATATTGTATATTTAGTTTTTATTTTTAATTTTATTATATACTTTTCTCTATATTATATTTATTTTATTAAATTTTGTTTTACATTTTTATTATATTTAACGATATTTTATTTTGCTGTATGTATTTGTGCGTTTAATATTAATTTTTTATATTTTTGTCTGTACCTCTTTCCGTAATTGCCTTTAAACTTTGTTTTACATTTTAATTTTATTTATCGATTAAATTTTATTTTACTTTATTTTTGAATCAAATGGTTGCAAAAATTTAAAATACTGGGCATCTAACAGTCGATCAGCTCGACTGCAGCCTTTGTTACTTGTTGTAGTCGTTTTGTTGCGTCTGTAAAAATTGCATAAGCTCCATATAATAAAATGCTTTGCCGCTTTGCCAAACGGAATGCAATTTAAAAGTGAAGTTGAACAAGGCTGCACAGGATATGCTTTACTATACTTTACTATACAGGTCTACAGGTCAAAGGTGAGGTCCAAAACTGGCAAACTGGACTCGTAAAAACTTTTGCAGCTCACAATGAGAAAAGTTTTGGAGTGTAGTCTATGAAGTCACATGAGTCTCTCAGAGTCAGAGTCAGAATCAGCTTCAGTTTCATTTTTCAGCTCCTTGTTGTTGGCTTGTTAATGAGTCGCAATGCAAATGAAGATATGTGATATACCAGACAACAAAAATAACAACAACAATAACAACAACAACGACATTTCGAAACAATAACAATGTTGTGTTTCCATTGTATTGGCAGCAGCTGCTTTTGTTGCTTTTGTCTGAATATTGCGCATACGCAACGTTGTTGCGCCTGTTTTTCTTTGACTTGACTTGCCACAGATTATTTTGGCTTGCAGCTGCAACTGCAACTGCCGCTTGACTAAGTAAATATAAGAAATAAATGGTGAACACACTTTTCCTTATGCTTTTCAAATAGGTTTTTTCCTTATGCCAACTGCCAACGACATCGCAATGTGGCGCATTTTCTTTTTTTGTTTTCCAAGTGAATGCCGCAAGCAAAAACTATAGGAAATTCTTAGTTTTTCCAGCTTTGACCTTTACTGTGCTGCATTCAGTTGCCCTTAGCACTGAATTTTCGTGATTTGCGCAGCTTAAAGCAACTGAAAAGAAAGTTAATTATTTAAATTTAGATTTGATAGAAAAATATTGCATTCTTTCCCGATTTCTATCTAAAATAAATTAAATATTTAAATTTGGCTTTGATAGAAAAATATTGCATTCTTTCCCGAATTCTATTAAAATTAATATCGATAAATCAGTTGTTTTGCACAAATCTCTGTAGATTTTAATGAGAATTCCTTTAGAATACAAGCAAACGAAATGTAATTGTAATTAACGAAATTGTAATTTAAATACATCAATATTCGTCTCTCAATTCAGCATCATCAATTTATTTCTGATTTCAACTAAATTATTAATTACTCTCATGTTTTATACAACACACAATTTAATTTAATATGTGTTTTGTTGACCTTAAATAAATAAATGCTCTTTTCTACCATTTAAATATAAAGGTAATTAAATTGAATACAAAATTAAATGTTATGAACTCTAACAAAATATTATTATAATTAAAAATATATAGCATACTTATTGGAGGCGATTAAAAAATTCATTATTTAAATATTTTGGCTAAAAATCGGTAGCATACTTACTAGCGAAAATTAAAAACGTATCTTCTCGCTATTAATAAATAATTTTATATTCAATAATTTGTTTACGTTCTTTTTTCAAACAGCGTCAAAATGTTTATTTGTTTGTTTGTAAATAAAGAAACTATAGCATACTTTTTAGCTTTAATTAAGGGTTAATTTCTCTCCATAAAATAAAAACTGTAGTATACTTATCTGCGTCATCTTTAATATCTCAAACTTTTAACAAAATAAATCTTTATTAGAGTGTGGTTCACTTATCTCTAGAGATTTTGTCACAGATTTCCTTTCTCAAAAAAATTTTTGGAGTCATTGGCTGCTATTTATTTATTTTAAATTACAACAAAACTATGAGAAATTTTATATTTTATGCATTAATTAAATTCATTCAATATGAATTTCATGCAAGTGATCAAAATAATTTTAAAATTGTTTTCAAATCTCTTTACAATAATTTGAATATTTAAATGAACAGCCTGAAGGCCTCAGTTGCTCTGGCTACATTATTGGACTATTGAATTAATTCTAAGCTACAATTAAAATAAATAAATAAATAATAAATGCAGGCTTTTTTACTAAAAATTCCTTTATTTATATAACACAAATTTGTAAGTAACTTAATAAATACTTGCCTTTAATTTTATGTAGTTATGTATTAAAATTAACTATAAAATAACTTAAATTTGTATTTTACTTTTTAAATTAATAATTGTATTTAAAATTGAATTAAATATTTTTAATTCTTAAAGGCAAGTATTTATTAGCTACAAATTTTAGTAGATGCATATAAACATGCATTATATTTAAGAATTTAATATTCAACAAATTAATTAATAATAATATAATAATATTAATTATTATAATAATATTAATTAATTTAATAATAGTATTTAAAATTTAATCAATGATTTTATCTCTCTGTCTACTGCTTTTATTCTACATTAAATAAGTAAATAAATAAAATACAAAACTAAAACTTAAAATATTTCTTTCCCTCCCTCTTTGCAGTGTCTTTCAGCGTGATACGCATCCGGCGCCGATCATCAACTGCCGGATGATGAATTCCGCCGGGAAGCATATACGAGATGCGTCGCCAGCGCCCGATCATCGTTCGGAGGCCCGATTGCGTATTGATCCCAAGGTGCTCGTATTTGTGGAGACAACGTATTCGGGACTGGGACGAGATATTGCCGAGCTGTTGGTCTACAATCGTATCAAGTAAGTGGTAAAGAGTAAAGAGTAAAGAGGAACCATAGACAATTAGCTCAGACAAATTTGCATAATTGCAAAAGGCAACGATGCAATTATTGTGGCACCGAAAAGTAACTGGCAACCGGAAGTGGCAGCGTAACCGACACCAGCAAATGAATTGCGAATGCAGCCAAGTGGCAAGTGGCCAGAGATGGAAGCTGCCTTCCTGCCACATGCCCCATCTCTCTGGGACTCTTGCTTCCTTTGTGTCTGCGTCTCTGGCCATTGTCAATGTTGACCCAATTTGGGCAACTGGCCATAAAAAGGCAGGTTATGAAATTAATGCCCTTCTTTACTTGCCTTCGTTGCATGCCACATGCTGCAGGCGAACGTTGAAGCAACCAAAGCATTCCCAGTTTAATTGGCAACTTATGCTTTTGTGGTCGACTCGCCTCTCTCTCTTATATTCTCACACTCCCTCTCTCTTTCTGTCTCTTCCGGAAACCGACAGCGTCATGTCTGTTCCTTATTTTCTTACCTGCCACCTCATGCCTCAATTCCGCAGCTCTTACCTCCATATACCCCAACCTACACTGATAAAAAATACCTACTTAAATCAAGATGTTGGTCTCAGAACTAAGCATTTTGGTCTTACAAATGAGTAGAGAATATAAAATGTTTAACGTTATAGAAAACACATCTTGATTTTAAGAACATTTCCTTTTTAAAGAACTCAAGTTGCCAAAAAAAAATATATATGTATACTAGGGGCTTTTTTTATAACATGGCATTCCCAATAATTTGTATCCGATTGTTCCTATGGCAGCTATATGATATAAGGGACTGTCCCAAACATATAATCTGTGAGTTTGTTTAAGATGTCTTAAGCAACAAAAAAGTTTGTCTTACAAAGCAATTCCCTGACCTTTGACCTGAATTTGAACCACTTACAGGTAGAATTTTGCAAAATTAAAATATATATACTTTTTGTATTATTTTTTTAATGTAAATATTTTATTTTTTGTATTTTTATAAACATTCCTTTAATATTTTTTTCTAGTCAAGAGTGGGATTCGAGTCCGCAGTTTGAAAGTTTTCATATCTCAATTTAAGATTTTTATTCTTATATTTAAAAGTGCGTTTTTTTAGTTAATTATTCTTAGTATTAGTAATTTGGTCCTAAAATTGTCTTATTTTAAGAACAAAATATGTAACATTAATATTTTTGATTTTAAAAGTTATTCATTTCTGTAAGTGTAAGGGGTATAATTTTAACAAGCAACTCTGGAAAGCTCTTGAATTTTAATGAGCTTTCGCTTTGCGGCTTCAACTTTTGTCTTTAATCTGGTTCCGTTTTCATTATAATGCCTGCTTCTTCAAACTTCAATTTATGTTTGTTTTCATTATTTTAAATTGTTAATGAGCTTCAAATGCGCGGTTTGAACTTAGACTTATAACTCTGCATGTTTATTTTACACATTATATTCGCGATTAAATTTATTCAGCTAATTTGAATTTTCTTTCTAATATCTCAAGTCGAATTTTAATGAACTTTCAACATAGCAAGATTGTAGTACTGTCTTCTGCATTTATATTTGTCATTTATACTTTCGTCACTAGCGCGGACTGCCGTCCGCAGTGATTTGTGATTTGTCTGTACATTAAGAAACTATAGCATACTTTTCAGCATTTATTAATTATTCCTTTTCTCTAAAAAAATAAAAAAACTGTAGTATACTTATCAGCATCAACTAAAAGCTTTCCATCTTTTACTTTAAAGCGATCAACTAAAAAAAATTAAATAATTAATTAATTAACTAATTGGCTAAAGCGAATATTAATTCATACAATATTTCTAGTGAGTTATTTAATTCTTTAAATAAATCTAATTTTATTATTCTAATTTCTTAAAATTATTTCTCTCTAATATTATCTTAGCTTCTCAAGCAACTTTAAGCTGAGCTTTGAAAAAGTTGTTAATGTGAAAATAAGCTTGTGATAAATTTACAGGAGGAATAAAGAGCAAATATAAATTCGTGCAATTTTTTAGGAACTTTTTAAATGAATCAAATAAAAATAAATAAATATTCTAATATATAATTATTATAAATATTTAATTTCAATATTTCAATAAATTTATCCCCCTCATTATTATTTCCCCAGCTTTTTAAGCTTTTAAATTCTTTAAATTAATCAAATTACTGAGGCTGTAAATATTTTAATTGTAATTTTTAAAAATTATATCCCTCTTTAATATTTCCCCAGCTTTTCAAGCAACTTTCAGCTGAGCTTTGAAAAGCTTGTGATAAAATTGCAGCTTAAAATTGGCTAGCAAAGAAGAAATCTTATCTTTAAATATATGTATGTATATATGTGTGTAATCCCATTGTCCTGAGCATGTTAGCTACGTTTTCCACCATTATTCCAATTACTTCACTACACGTTTCCCTTCTCTGTCGTTTTCTCCCCCGCTTTTCTCGCCCGACAGGCACAAAAAAGCAATTCTTTTTAGCCAGAGAATGCTTTGTGGGAATGTGATGTTGGCCACAATGACCGCAGGCTGCAGCCTCCTGTGAAACCGCAATTATAAAACTAACCGGAGAGGGAAGTGAGTTGGGAAGAGGGAATAGGGAAGAGGGGAAGGGATGTGAAGAGGGCGTTAGTGAAGGGGCGTGGCGTGACGTTGGCATACCAACTTTTCAATCAGTTTTTTTATATATACTATATATATAAGTATTTCTTTTAGCCATTTCACACTTTTCACTTTTACATGGGAAATTAAGGGCACGTGTGCAAATTGCGGTTATAAGGCGTCACTACGAGAGAGCGAGAGAGAGAGAGAGGGAGACTAAGAGAGAGAGAGAGGGCAAGTTACAAGTCAAAAGGCTAAAAATTTCAATTTGCTGCTTTGTTGATGTTGTCGTTGCTCTTGAGAGGCAACTGAGTTTCAGCTTCCCACCTCCCACTTCCCACTTCCCTCTCCATTTTCATCTCCAGCTCGAGTTGCTTTGTGTTGTATAATTAAATTTTGTCGTTATAGCCAAACTACGAGTACACAGAGCGAAAAAATCAAGTGTTTCGTACTCAAAACACCCTAGATTTCAAAATTGACTTCTTACTCAGATTTAAATTAAATTAAATTTAGAGATCTAGGATTTGTATATCATTCTAAATGCGTTTCTTTTTATAAACAACATTTAACTATTTTAGTATTTTCAAAAGAAGGCATGCGAAAACAAATTAATTACAAAAATTTTATGTTTTTTTATATTTTACTACCCATGATTTTATTTCAGCTTGATTTTGAAACAGTGAAAAAATATAATTATATTTTTTGTATGCATTTTTTATTATTATGACCTCGCTACATAAAGCACTTTCAATTTTTACAAGAAAGGTATATTACAGATTTTAAAGTGGCAGTGTGGGAAACGAGCCCAGTTATTTTTAGACGACTCCTACTAACGAGCCAAACAAAAAAAAATCATTATATTGAGTTTAATCCTAAAGCTAGGTATTTTTTTTTTATCAAGAAAAATATAAAACAATTAAGAAGTAGTAAGATAATAATAATCTTAGTTTAATTCTTTAAAGTAAATAAAATAAAAATGTTCTTATTACAAAATTATGTTGTCTTAAAAATAACAAGAAAAAAAGGAAGCAATGCAGAATAAAATAATTGTTTGTATATTTTTTTCTTTGCCTACACAATTTTTTTGCTTTAAAAAAGAACAAAAAAAATGGAGAGCAATTGAGAAAATACAATAATTATTATTATGTTTATTACATCTTTTTATATAAAAAGAACAAAGAAAAAATGGAAAAAGAAATTGATAAAGTAATATACATTTTTTTTGTATAAAATTGAACCTAGTTTCCAAGCAATACTTTGGCTTTAGGTATAGCAAATACTCAAGTTGAGGAAGTTCGGATGCAATTTTATTACTCAATTTTTCTCACAGTGTAACTGCAAAGGTTATTGTTGTTATAGGAATCTCTGCTACTGCTGCTGCTGTCAGGCCAAATGCTTGAACTCTAATGAGATTTGAAGCACAAATACGAGAGGTGCCCAATTCCAAAGGCAGCTTCAGTTCCATCTTCATCTTCATCTTCCTGTGTCTCTCTGTGTGTCCCCTATTGTCTTTGTGCACTAACCGAATATATGCAACTGACTCTGACTGTACACATTTCAGTAGCTAATCAGTGCATTGGTGTGTGTGTGAGTGTGTGTGTGCTCTTATCAATGACTTCATTAGAGCTCTTCAGTTGACTTGCTGCATGTCGGGGGCATGCAACAAAACTTTGCCAAAGCAGGCAACAAAATTTCATTAACATTACCAGCGAACTCCACAATCTCCAACTCATTAAAGTTAACGACTGTTTCTTCTCTCTGTGTGTGTGTGTCTTCCTGTCTCCCTTTCTCTTCCTGTCTGTATGCACTGAAAAAAAGACCAGCTTCTAAAATCAGGAATATTCATCTTAAATTTTTTAAGACCGAATTACTAATATTAAAAATATTAATCTAAAAAATAGCTTGTTTTTATCTATATATATAAAACTCTTTGTCCTGACGTTTTGCAAAATTCCACCTGTAAGTGGGTGAAATTCAGGTCAAAGGTCAGGGAATGGCTTTGTATGAACAACTTTTTTGTTTCTTAAGATATCTTAACCAAACTTACAGATTATATATCTGGGACTGTCTCTTACATTCTGACCAAATTTGGTCAAAATCGGATTACCATATCATATAGCTGCCATAGGAACAATCGTATGCAAATTATCTTTTAGTATGAAAATTGTTTTTCATATTTAATCAAATGTGAATAAGAACTTGTTCTTAAAATCAGGATGTGTTTCATTTTAGAACCTTTTTTTCTCAGTGTAGTTGTGTTGCAAGCATCTCACTGTTGCGTCCAGTGTCGTATGTGTGGCAGGTGCTACTTAATTAACAATTATTTATGAGCATGCGTCGCGCCTTGCTGCAAATTGCGCCCAAGTTGCCACTCAATTAGCTGTCTGAAAAATGCGCGACACACGCACACAAACTAACTATATAGAGGTCGAAAAGAGAGAGAGAGGGAGAGTGAGAGAGAAAGGGAGAGCGAGAGACAAAGTCTGGGCAGTAAATTGTTGAGACGACTGGAGATGTGAGAATACAAATCGATATATTTCAATAAAATATTTTAGAAGAAGAACTAAACAAAGCACTTACTTTAAGTCATTCGAAAAAATCAATAATTTATCAGCAAAATGCATAATACTACAGGAAATACAACAGATATTGTTATCGAAATTTTAAAGCATTTTTAATTTCAAAATTAACATTAGTATACCTTTTACAATATTATTATCGTTATTTTACAACTGATTTACATACCTAATTAAACTTACTTTTGTTTAGTTGTTGTCAGTTTAGATATTTACAAAATTATTTACATCAATATTTCAACTGTTTTACATATTTTATGAAATAATTGCATTCGATTTTTCCTATGGGAGCTATATGATATAATTATCCGATGTAACAGGCAGTCTGAAATATACAATCTGCAAATTTGGTTGGGATATCTTAAGAAACAAGGCAATTCCTGACCTTTGACCCCTAATTTAACCCACTTGCAGGTGGAATTTGCGAAAACGCCGTCTTATTGCACGATAAAATTGTTTGGCCCACACGTTGATGTGTCAGTCAGTCTGGACTAAGAATTTTATAAATACAGATATCATTTTCGAAATTTACCAACTTATTTACATCCCTTTTTAAACTTATTTTTGTACATTTTGTAATATTTTGTAAAATTTTGTAATAACAAAAGCACAAAATTTAGTATAAACATCACTGAATTTCAATCGTCACATCGCAAAAAATTATTGAGTTTAAATTGAAAAACAATGTATTTACAAAAATCGATATATCGATGCTACGATGTTTTTTTTAACATCTCTAGTTGAGACCCTTTGGCATACCTTTGTTTTGTGCCCCAATTAGCTGCAGTCCCCAAATTGATTGATTGCCAAGTTTCAAACAGCTGTCGCCCTCTCTCTCTCTCTCTTGTTCTCCCCTCTCTTTCTCTCTGCTGTTGGACTCAATTTTGTGCTTGAGCAACGCAGACAAATGGCATTGCCCTGAGAGAAAATGCGAAGTTGTCCCGAAAAGTATGCAAAAGTTTTTGCCCAAAACTTTTTTACGCCTTAAAAAAGTAAAAAACAGTGGGCCAAAACCAAAAGCTGGACTACAAGTGGCCCCAAAAGCATTAACACGCCAAGTTGGCTGCCAAAAATGTTGGCATCTAATGCGCCGTGAAATTCTTATGGAATTTCCTAGGTAATTACGTGAACCCAAAAGACGAGACGGGAGGGAGAGTTGCGTTTATTAAATTGCCATTGGCATTGGCATTGCCAGCCACGCCCACATTATGCGGGTAATAGCTACTTAACCTTATTTTCAATTTTTGATTTGGCTTTTTGTGCTAGGCACACAAAACGCACGCTAATAACATCAGTCAGCGCAGCAGAAGCAGCAAAGTCAGGAGGTAACAGCAGCCAAAGCAGCAGCTTCAGGAAGTCATCAGCATCCTTGTTATCATGTGCCACGCATGTGTGTGTGTGTGTGTGAATGAGTGTGTGACTGCACTATGGAAAAGTTTCACATTTTTCTGGTATTAAATCATTTTCTACAAATATTAAAATGCAATTTGATATGTCAAAAAAAACTTTTGACAGCTTAGACAAAATGTAAAATTTATTAAACTAAATTAAATTATTTTTAAAAATAAATGAATGAATTCGTTAATTTACTTAAAATCCTCATACCTTTTACATTTTTCTGGCATTCAAGCATTTTCTAAAAATCTCAGACAGGGCAAATAGCAAATTTCAAAGGTCAAAAAATCCTTTGAAAGCTTTAGCAAAAGTTAAAATTTATCTATATAAATTAAATTATTTTTAATATTTAATAAAAATACTACATATAAATTTTAAATGAATTATTTTACTTAAAAATACTATACTTTTCACAATTTTCGGGTACAAAAAGCAATTTTAAATGTCAAAGAAAAAACTGTTGAAATATTTGAAAACATGTGAAATTTATTGAGCTAAATTATATTTTATTTAAATTGAATAAAAATGCACAGCACAAATTTTGAATGAATTTGTTAATTATATTTCCTAAAATTGGTAAATTTATAACTAAAATTGAATTTAATTAAATTTAATTTAAAGCATCGATAATAAAATCATCAAATTGTCGATTTATATTGTTGGTTTTCCAGAATTAAAAACCATTCAAAAATCAACCGAAAACACATACATTTTTGGTTGGTTTTCTGTTGGTTTACATTTGTGGAACACCTCAGGAATAATTAAACAGATTCATACATTTTACATATAAATAAATTATGCGAAAAATCTAATGTGGTTCCAAATTCTTGGTATTATTTATGGATATTTTATGTATGCAATTTTAAGGACTCCTTTGATTTTATGATGTTGAAACAACACAAAAATATTGTAAACAAATCAAGAACTCTATTGAATTGTTAAGATACAAATTTTATTATTTTATTTTATAATTATTATTATAGATTACAATTATCGATTTATTTTACTCGATATATACATAGAAAATTATCGAATTTATTTCGTTAAAAATGTCGTATGCAATCATCGATACATGGAAATATACAAATATAAATTGAATGCTTGAGGTATCAATAAATTTTAAAAATTTAGCCAAACTTCCCATAGTGTGTGGGTGTTCGTATGTGTGTGTGTGTCTGAATAATGTAGAATGCTTTGCTGTAGCAGCAGCAGCCGTAGAACCTGCGCTCATCTCCTTTGTTGGCTTCGTTTGGCGCTGATTGCGCCACTGGGAGCCCAAACTTTTAAAGCGCGAAATGGCAAAAGGCAGCAGCAGAAGCAGCAACAACAACTATTCGATATGTCTGCACCACCCAAAACCACCGAACCACCCAAAGCAGCAGCAGAATTTGCTGCTTCTATTGCGCTGACGTCAATTCAGAGACACATGGCGAACGCCATAAACAGCCACCACAATTGGAAGCTTGCCACGGCAACGTCATGCGATTTGTTGGCTGCTGTTTCAGCTTCTTCACCTACTCTCTATCCACCCACTCTCCCCCTCCTCTCTCCTTCACTTTGTGCGCCCCTTGACGTCTATCTATGTGGCAGCTGCCACAACTCCTTGGCTCATCATAATCACACCCTTTTGCGCCAATGTTTACTTTAATAATGTCGCGGAAAATTTTTATTTTCAATTTTTCACAAGTCAATGGAGTTAACCTGCAACATTTTATGGCACAGTGGGGTGTATGACTAGATTTAATGCACATAAAACAAGAAAAAAATACAAACTTTCTCACAAAGGATTTTAATATATTTTTGAATACACGCTTATAAAAAAAAGGTTGCTAGAGTCAAGAATTCGTCTAAAATATTTTATTACAAAAAAATAAAATAAAACAAAAAAAATAATGCAGTCAATACGTTTTTTATATTTTTTGTTTAAAATAATATTTTGGCCTCCGTCTCAGTTTTATTATTTTGTCCAATAATTTATCAGAGTCCTACAAATTGAAATAAAAAATAAATATATACTTCTTTTTCAATTAATTAATATATGTATATAAATAGTTTATTAAAAAAAAGAATAATTAAAAATGAATTCAAAATGTTTTCTATAATTTTTATTTAAAAAATTTTTGGTTTATTTTGAATTATTTTATGCAAAAATTTATCTAAGTGTAAATTGAGATAAAAGGGATTAATTTATTTATTTAAAGTCAAAAAAAAACTTTATTTGAGGTAAATTTTATAATAATCAAAATAAATATAAATATGCCTTTGAGTAATATTTGTATTTAAAAAATTTGACATTTCGTTCCACTGTGCGAGTAGCTCAGACAACAGCTAGAAGTCGACTCGCAGCAAATATGACTATACAATATAGTCCACATATATGTAACTATACAAGTGTGTGTGTGTGTGTTGTTTGTGTGTGTGTTGGTGTGTGTAATATAAATAAAAAATATTTTTCTCTAGCGCGCACTCTTGCCACGTGATGGGGCATTGGCTGCTGTTATCGTTGTTGCCACTGCCACATTCTCAGCTTGCCACAATTGAGAGAGGGTTGAGAGAAAGAGAGAGAGGGAGAGAAAGGTGGGGGAATAAGTTGCCACACCTTGTTTTGTGTGACAAGTTGGGCCGGGCTGACTTTATGCGCCGTTTGTTGTTATTTTTCAACAAATTGGTTATTTTATTGAATTACTCAAGCAGCAGGCAGTCTCCTTCTCCCCACTGTACCCTGCTCCTGAATCCTACGTAAGTGAAGCCACAACCCAATGGAAGCCATGTCCTATTATATTGGCCTAAACAGGCGTCGCTGCTATGGGGAAAAGTCGCGAAAGTCAGGATGCCACAATGTTGTAAGGACGTCGCCTTTGCGTGTCCTCAGCTCAGCCTAGGGATGGGATATCGATATAAGAAACCGATATTTATGTTGGAAAAAAATCATAAGATATTTTATGGGATATATAGATATTTAATACTATATTTCGCAATATATTCTGCGCCTCTCAGCTTATTAAATTAAATAAATTATATTAAATTCATTTATCTTTTAATGGAGATATGAGGAAAACGTAAACGCATATTTATTTAATCATTTATAAACTTGAGCAAAACATTTTCATTTCATTTTTATAAATTGTGTATATTAAAAATTTCAAATTAATTTATTTTTTAATAGGAAGTATATTTAAATATATATCGAAAAATCAAATTCGATTAATAATTTTTAGGCTTCAGCAAAATATTTTCATTTCATTTTTATATAAATTACATTACACTTACAGATTCAAATTTTAAATAAATTTCACTTTTAATTAAAATCGTTTTAAACTTGAGTAAACATTTTAATTCAATTATTATATTTATTGTTTTTGAATTAATTGTACAGACTTAAGCACATACTAATATTATTTCAAAAAACTATGATACTTTTTATAATATTAAAATCTGTTTCTGTTCGTTTCAAATTGTACATGAGAATTATTTCAAAATTAATATTTTATTTGCTTGTTTTTTTTTTAAAACAAAACTTGAGCAATTTGAATTAATTTTGCAGACTTAGGCTTGTACTAATATTATTTCAGAACAATATAAGACTATTATAAAGTTTAAATCTGTTTCTTTTCGTTTCAATTTGTACACGAGAATTATTTCAATATTTATATTTTATGTACTTGCCTTTTTTTTTTTAGAACAAAATTTGTTTTGTTGTCAAAATTCTTTCCTATATTTTTGCATAACTTGACTGGACAATATTTGGTAAATAAATTAATTCGGCTGCTTATTTCATGAGTATATTTTTTTAAAATTCTAAGGCTAAAAAAATAACTAAATTATTAATGTTAAAATAATAAAATATCCATAAGATTTATTTGCTACGATATTATATTTTCGATATGATATGCTGGGTTTTTTTTCTATACATTTTTTTCGATGTTTTTTTTTCCCGATACTCATCTCTAAACTGAACGTTCTATAGCTCGAAGTTTGCCGTCTTCTTAAGTAGTTTTGCCGCGTATAATAAATTTTCTAGTTTAAACTCATTTATTGCCCCGCGACTGGCGCTGAGCTCGTTTCCCAATCCTCATTCCCTATTCCCTGTTCTCTATTCCCTGTTCCCTGTCCCCAATCCCAATTCCGTGCCCCTTTTTCTCAACCCCAATGGCCATTTGTTGTATAATTTTCACATTGTTTAGTGTCCCGAGCAAGAGAGTAAACTGAGTTGCTTTGTGGTCTCTTATTTATGATATATGTATAGATTGCCTTAGACTGGCTTAAGGATAAGTAAAAGCGAGTGTGGAAAGTGTCGGAAAAACTCGACAACAAATTGTGTGTGTGTGTGTTTCGAGTATAAATGATGAGACGGCCACACGTTCTAACATATACTTAATATTAAGTGCAAATTGTAGGTCATGTTAATGGCCGAAAATAGCTTAATTCTTGCCACGTGAAATTGGCTACAGAACGTGGCTAAAACACATTTACAATTCGACATTGATTTTCCGCCACTTTATTGCATATTTATGTATATCGGGAATGGCGCACATAATTATGCTAAAATTTGTTAATTACTCTGATTTATTACTTAATATTAATGCTCTTAGTGGATTGCAGTTCAATTTGTATAATTTTGAAAGCTAAACTCTTTAGTTAGTTTGCTCGTGAACTAGTTGCGAATTATAAATAAATAGGAATGGAACAAAACTGTTATGATAAATAAGCAGAAAAATCATTTTTAATAGTTATTTAAAGACTTTTATTTTATAAATCAAATTTGAAATTTATTTGTGATTAAAAAAACAAATTAAAAATAATTATTATTATACATTTTAACTTTTTCAGTCTTTTATAAGAATTTTAGATGATTTTATTGAATAAAAGTATTTATTATTTATTTTTGAGAGATAAATAAGAGTCTTTAAAAATTAAAAAAAAAAGTTAAAAATAATTACTATTGCTAATTTTTATTTATTCAGTCTTTTAAAGAGTTTTTGATGATTTTTTTTGAACAAAAGTCAGTATTATTTATTTGTGAGGGATAAAAGTCTTTAAAAACTTTTATTTTTGATTAATAAATATAAAAGTCCCAACAGACTATTATTTATGAGAAATAAAATAAAATATAACCAAATTCTACATCGAAGTACTTACTACTAATTTTATTTAATCCTTAACTTACGTTACGCTTGAACTAGTTGCGAATTCTAAATGAAAACTATAGAAATAGTATTTTTTAATAATGTATAATTTTAAAAAACGTTATCATCTTCTACTTAACTCTCGTTTTGCGCCTAAACTTGTTGCGAATTCTAAATGAAAACTATATAAAAATACTCAACCAAACTTTTTCTGGTAAAGCTTCTACTTTTATCAGCTTGTTTAACTATCTGAGAAGTTATCAACTTCGTATCTCCAATTGAAATAATGACTACAGCTAAACTTCGCTATAAAGAACTTTTCACGTAAATTCGTTAAAGAGAATAGTTTCCACTGTATCCACCTTATATCGATTTATCCGCAGACTATTAAACGTTTGTTCAACTCCGAAATTGGCACATTTTTTGGTGGCAGAACGAAGTGTTTCCAGTTATTGGCAACACGTGTGTGGCACAAAGTGTGAGGCGACACAATTACGCAAGTTGTTCGCCTAATTGCGACATTTCTCACAGCTAATCAGGCGAACTACTGTTTGAACTTTTTGGCCAAGTTGTTGCCAACTGTTTATGCCACAAAGATCAAATGAGAGCGATATTTAATGTCTGCTTTAAGCGGGGACTGAAAATAATCATTATTGATCAAAAAATCAACTTACTGGTGTTCTAATTTTGAAATGTCTGTCTTGAATATTAGAGGAGATATATACAAAGGCTTTTATCAAAATTTTTCAAATTATAAAAGTCTTTAAAGACTTTTATTTTATTCCTTAAAGACTTTTATTGTATTCCTAAAAAAGAAAAGTCTTTAAAGACTTTTATTAAAAAAAATGTAATCAAAAACTCTTATAAAAGACTGAAACAATAAAAATCAATAATAATAATTATATTTAATTTTAAAAATAAAATAATTATTAAATTTGATTTATAAAATAAAAGTATTTAAAGAACCATTACAAAATAATTTAAATAAAGACTTTTATTCGTAAAAAATCACGAAAAACTCTTAAAAAAAGACTGAAACAATAAAAATCAATAATAATAATTATTTTTAATTTATAATTTTTAAAATAAAATAATTATTAAATTTAATTTATAAAATAAAAGTCTTTGAATAACCATAAAAAAATATATTTTTTGCTTATTCCTCATGACTGTTATGGTCCCTGGCTTTAAGGATACATAAATATTGCCGATAATTCGATTAGTGAGAAGTGAAAATCGTTTTATATCTCAAGCCCCGCAGCTTAATTTCCTGACGCAAATATCAACAAGGCAAAGACGAAGATGCCACCAAGTTGAAGTTGCCACCTAAGGCGCTCTAATGAAATTACAACACACAAAGAATGGAGCAGGGAGTAAGGGGGGATTGTGGGGATTGTGGCAAAGAGGCAACACTCAGCTGTAAGCCAAAGTGCGACTGCGGGAAGTCAACTAAAACTAAGCTCATTTAATACCCTGCATCGCGACGGGGGTTGCAACTTGCAACAATCCAGGAAATAACTGTTGCAATAACAATAGTCACAAGTAATAGCATTCTTTGTTGAGCTGCTCGGCTTTAAAATGCCCAGTATAGTTAATTTTACATCCCTTCAATGCAATCTCCATTAATCATAAAATTAAAAAGATAAAAATAAAATCATAAATTTAAATAAAATATTTTGAAAAAAAAGAGCAATTTTTGCAGTAAATAAACAATAAATAAAAATAAACATTTATTTAAAAAAAAAACTTCGGTCAAAATTTTATTTGATATATTTTGAAAAAAAAAAGAGATAACTCTTCTTCTCAATTAAAAAATATATCATTTCTTATTTTATCAAAGTTTTGCAGTAAATAAACGATATATAAAATAGAGTATTTATTTCAAATTAAAAAGAAAAGTACAGTCAAAATATTAAATTAAATATTTCTTTCAAAAAATATGACTTCTCTTTGCAATTAAAAAATATAGCATTTTATCTGTTTCAAAAATTTTCCATTAAATAAACATTAAATAAAAAGGAAAATTTAGTCAATAATTTTTTTCATTTGACGAGGAAGTTAAATTTTTTATATTTTATTTTATTGTATTTTATTTATAATACTTTTATTATATTTTATTTATGACTGTTCACCTTTAGTATATGGCAGGGTGGAAATCGAACCCAGTATTCGAGTTAAAAAAGTTAAATTATGTGGCAGGTCGGCAACTCTAATCATGGATGCATAAAATAAAAATACAGTCCAATACAGTTAAATATAATATTTTGAAAACCATATTGAATAGACTTTTGCTGATCTCAATTTATATTTTACTTATATTTTATATTCCGATTGATTTTAAATTTTCAGTAAATGTTTGCAAAATATTTAATATTTTAAAATCAAATCAAATCTCAAGATTTCAGCTTTAAAATTGCGCTTTTAATTCGATTTTTTTTCATTTGACAAAATTCATTAATAATTTTATATTTTTGCTTCATTATTTATTATTATAAGCAAGTTACATGTTACCTAAAGCATTTTTCAGTGTCATATCAACATTTTTACAAGACAGATACATTACAGATTTTTATGTGGCAATATGGGAATCGAACCCAGTTATTTTTCAAACTGAAATTTTAATTGTGTGACATCTATTAGCTAGAGAGCCGCAGGACTTTACAATTTTAGTCTCAGAGATTTTGTTTTTATGGTATACGATCAGACAGACATTGTCAGCAACTCATAAGTCTTTGTATCCTTTGGGTACTGGGCTAAAACAACAACAACAATGGCATTAACAACTACAACTACAGCAAAAAAAAACAAACAAGCAGCTCACGTCGGCATTTGCAGTTTTACGTGCATCCTGAGGATAATTTAACACCTCGTACAAATGCAAACAAATGAGAGCGAGCTTCAACACACACACAAACACACACAACACACGGACACACACACATATGAGTGTTAAAAAAGCAAGCTTTATTTACTTGCAAGTAATACCCGTTAATGGGTTTTTAAAACAAATCCGCTGCGGGCCTTGCAAATGAATCTTCCTCTCTCTCTCTCTCATTTTCTCAGTCTCTCCTCTTTTTCTACTCAGTTTATCTTGGTCGGCAATTAAATTTCAAATATCAACAAATGCATATGAGCGAGAAAGAGAGAGTGAGTGTGAGCAGAGAGAGAGAGAGATAGTGTGAGAAATGGCAAGTGTCATTATATAGTTAATTAAACAAACATTCGGCGCTGTTAAAACACTTTAATTAATGCTCTTGATGTCGAGACTAACGAGGCAGCGCTTAAAATTCTCAACACCTTAAAAGTATGCTATATACATTTTTTAATTGCAGCAACTAAAGGGTATCTTGATTCAATCAGTCAGTTTGTAACAGTAGAGTTAATAAGTGATAAAAAATAATCAAAAAGTTTAAGGAAAATTAAATAATATAATAAATTTATTAAAATAAAAATTAAAATTGTCTTAAAAATTGTCATAAAATTCTCAACACCTTAAAAGTATGCTATGTACATTTTTTAATTACAGCAACTAAATCAATCAGTCAGTTTGTAACAGTAGAGTTAATAAATGATAAAATATAATCAACAAGTTTAAGGAAAATTAAATAATTTAACAAATTTATTAAAATAAAAATTAAAATGGTCTTAAAAACAAGTCCTCCATGGTCACATTAATTATAGAGTTTTACAGATATTACATAATTATACAATCAACTGCATTATTAATGTATTTTTATAAAAATTTTTTCGTCTTAGTTTCTACTTCAATTAAAGCTCAAGTTTTGTTAGCTTGTAAACTTAGCCTCCTCCATGGTCACTTTAACACTAATTTTATCTTACCACTTATTATCAACTTTTATATTACTTTGTAACTCATTTCAGTTTCAAAAGAATGTTGAGTATGATCATAATCTCCATGGTCACTTTGAAAATAATCAACTTTACCTCCATGGCTACTTTATCACTTAACTTAATCCACTCTTTTCATGCATTTTTTTTACTTCAGTTAGATTAGATGTAGCGCACCTTCGTAACCTCTATGGTCACGTTAACGTTAAATAAACTTAACCTCCATGGTCACATTATTTATTAACTCTATTAATTCATAACTGACATTTCATCTCTCCCTTAACGCACATCAGTTAAAGTACAATGACAGTACACTCTTCACCTCCATGTTCACTTTCTTCATTTAACGAGCTTAATCTCCATGGTCACTTTATTTATTAACTCTATTAATTCATAACTCAAATGACATCTCTCCTTCGATTCACATTTGTTATAGTATAAGCACGGACACTTTTTAACTCCATGGTCACTTTGTCATTTAACAAACTTCACGTCCATGGTCACTTTATCACTTATTTTCCTTAACTTGTAACTCACTTTGCATCTCTGCTTTGAATCACTTCGCTTAGTGTGCAAATTGAGCATAATTTTAACCTCCATGGTCACTTTAAGCCCTAACTTAATTTACCTTTAACCCCATTAAGACAGTTAACTGACTATGTCATAGGCCAATTCATTTATATAGTGTATCTCCATTTGGGCATATCTCATCTTTGACTCGCTTCAGTTAACTTTCCATTATTTTCTTTTGGCCGTGCGATTTTTCAATATCCCGTTGGACCAAACGGCCATTTTGAATGGCTTCCCCCCCTGTCAGTTGAACACCCCTCTACACTTCTCTTCCATTTTCCCTTGGGTTGTGTTGCGGTCCGCGCTCCTTTTAGCCATGTGACACATGGTCTCGTGTTGACGCGCCATAAAATATGCAATGCATGCAGTATGTCAAACCCCCCTTTACACACCCTCCCCCTTTACATTTTTCAACCCACCTCTTTCTCCTTTTCCCCCTCATTCCTTCCCTATCATAACTCGAACCCTGGGGCCAAAAGTCATTGCGTTCTTTTTATTTTTGTTCCTTTGTCAAGCCCATTGCACGAAAAAACTATCAATAATGTGCCACGCCCACACACACACGCCCCCTCACACACCAAACACACTCACACTCACACACATACAGTGAGTATAAAATGTTTTGCCTTATGACTTTTATGCAGAGCGCGTCGAACGTCCACCTGCAAAATATTTTAATATGCTTCAGAGAATGCACATTAGGGATGGTCAAATTGATATTGTATACTTAAACGATATTTAAATAAATAACGATATGATACGCGATATATCGGATAATTTTTATTTATTCTTAAGTCACTAAACTTCATGGAGAAAATTTAGTTTGCTAAAAAATATTATTTTATGTGCTTGATTTTTTAAACTAAAAGTTTTCATTGTTAAAATTATTTCTTAAATTTTTGTTCAACTCGTCTTGTCTATATGTATATAGAATGTTGGATACATTATAAATTCTTTTAAGTCCACAAGACTAAACTATTTAAACTATTTAAGATTTAAATTTATATATAATGCAATTTAATTGTTAATTTTATTATTTTTCATATCGGAACCTTTTATGTTTATTTTTGGAGAAAATTTAGCTTGTCTGTTAGACTGTTAGAAAAATTAAATAGAAATGTAAGTCCCCAAGACAACTATTTTCATTTAAAATTTAAATTTATATATAATATAATTTAATCGTTCATTTTTTTATTTAAAATTCAAAGTAATCTCTTTCTGTCAACTAATTTTAGTCGACGTTCAATAAATCTTTAAATATTAATCGGCGAAAATTTGGAATAAATTATTTATTATTATGAACACGCTTTAAGCTACTTATAGCTTTTTTTGTGTCAAATCAGGATTTTTAAAAGACACGTATATTAAAGATTTTATATTTCATATTTTATATATTTTATTATTTATTTTATATTTCATTTTTTATGATACATAAAATATATATTAGATTTTAAAGAAACAGTGTGGCAGGTCGGAAAAAATTAATTAGGCTATTTATTATGTTGTTTTTGAATTGAACTGATTAATACCAATCTTATCCATATTCAATAGGACCGATATTTATAGCAATATGATATTTTTAATGTGATATTTGTTCCGAAGTCCCATCCCTAATGCGCATGAAAAAACAAATGAATAGATTTCTTTCTCACTCTTTAATTTTTTTTGGGGCTTCCAACAGAGGTAGAAATATTTACAATATCCTCACTTTTTAACCCTTTTCCTATATCATATATATATATATTTTTTTCGAACATTTCGCTGGGATTTTACGTGTTTTGGCATATTGAATCAGGATTGGCCAAGTTTTTAAGCTGTTTGCCCGTTTGTTGTTGTTTAGCTTTAAGCCCGCTAAATGAACGTTGCCAGGTATTTTGGCATATTTGGCTTATATATACAAAATATATATATATATAAATATATCAGAGTTGAACTCGATACGCTTCGATTCCGGTATCCGTTTCACATTCAATCAACTGAAAATTCCATTGCATGCAAAATATTTTCATATTTATGCAAAACTATTTACGCACAGCCAAAATCCATTTCCCGGACTCAAATCGAGGGGCGGGGGCCGGGACCATTTTGGCCAAATGTGGCGGTTTAGCCGGTTTGACAGCCCAACTGCAGTTGGACATTTAAAATAATAACATTGAAATTGATTTTATTTATACACATATTAATATGTATGTGCTCGAAAATGTGCAATGCAATTATTGTTGAGGTTTTTCCCCGAAATGGAAAAAGAAAATGTGAAAATTGTGAAAATTGCGAAAATGTGCAAATATGGAAATGCCAAAATGCGAGTGAAATATTTATGCATATTAATTAGTGGAGTCAAGAGAGTGAAACATCAAAGTAAATTAGACAAAAGTGTTTAATCAAATTGAGAGAGGTTGTAATATTTATTTATTTATGCATTTTATTTGTGAAAAGCGTTGAAAAATCAAATTAAGGACCAGACGAATATTTATTCATATTTACAACAGTTATTCGAAAGTTTAATATGCAATTTATTTGTGAAAAATTGAACAAAAGTAAATTAAGAACCACATAAATATTTACAATATTTTATAGATATTTTTATTCGTTGAAATATCAAATTAAGGGCCAGAAATATATTTATTCATATTTACAACAATTATTTGAAAGTTTAATATGCAATTTATTTGTGAAAAAGAAAAGTAAATTAAGGACCGCATTTATTGATATTTACAATATTTTATAGATATTTTTATTCCTTGAAAAATCAAATTAAGGACCAGACCGAATATTTATTCATATTTACAACAATTATTCGAAAGTTTAAAATATACATTTTATTTGTGAAAAATTGAACAAAAGTAAATTAAGAACCACATTTATTGATATTTACAATATTTTATAGATCTTTTTATTCGTTGAAAAATCAAATTAATATTTACAACAATTATTTGAAAGTTTAATATATGCATTTTATTTGTGAAAAATTGATCTAAAGTAAATTAAAGACCACATTTATTGATATTTACAATATTTTATAGATATTTGTATGTCTTTATGCATTTTATTTGTGAAAGCATTGAAAAATCAAGTTAAGGGCAAGAGAAATATTTATTTAAATTTACAACAATTATTCGAAAGTTTAATATATATATTTAATTTGTGAAAAATTAAATAAAAGTAAATTAAAAACCAAATTTATTAATATTTAAAATATTTTATAGATATTTAATTTAATTTTTAAGTGGACTTAAATATAATTCTTAAAAAAAACTGTCTCAAGAATTCTCTTAAACTCAGCATTCCATATTTTTCCCTTGACTTTCTACAATTTAATGTACACTTTTAAATTTTTATATTTTTAAGTAAAGTAAAGTAAATTAAAAGCCACATTTATTAATATCTAAAATATTTTATAGATATTTATTTCAATTTTTTAGTTGATTTAAATACAATTCTTAAATAAACTCTGTCTCAAAACTTCTTTAAAACTCAGCATTCCCTACATTACTCTTGACTTTCTCCAACTTAATTTACACCTTTAAATTTTTATAATTTTATATTCGCAGTTGTCTGTTAAATAATAATAAAGAATAGCATAATACGCATATTTTTTGGTATTCATCTATGTAATCAGACAACTGAGTTTTATCTTGTTTACTTCACACTTTCTTTTCTTTTTTCTTGGCCCTTTTTCTCTCATTTTAGCCATTTCTATTAGCTTATCTGAGCTCTGAGCTGGGAACAGTCGCATTTTATTGCCAATGCCATTGCAGCTCTGCGGGTTGCGTGTCGCAGCAAACAGCTTCTGACAGCTTATGTCAAATGCAACACTGTGCTGTCTCTCTTTCATTTTCTCTCCCTTCCTCTCTTTCTCTCTCTCTCTCTCTGTCTATTAATGTCAAGTCTGACATGCAGTTTGGCACTCACTTTTATATCCTGGCAACTGACAGTTTTCTGACAAAGTTGAGCCAAAAATTTCTCTGCTTCAAGTATCTCGAATTTATCTCAAATCTGCACAGTGACCATTTTTTTTTAATTTCACACTGTCATAACTTTGGTAAAACTTAACCGATTTCCTTGCGAAATGTCAATTTTGTCATTATTTAATCTCTAATTTGTTTCTGCATTAAAATTTACATTAATTTTTTAATTTAATTTTTTAACTTAATTTTTTTCCATTTCTGTTCACTTTTAAAAAATTTCGATCTTTTATAGAATTTAACTGAACATGATTTGACCTATAATTTAATCCTCCATCAATAGTTTAATAAATATCATTAAATAATTTTTATTTTATATGTAGATTTATATTCTTTAAAAATTTAAGAGAAACACAAATTTAAGCTACAAAAAAAATAAATTCTTTTTAAATAATTTCAATTTTATATATGATATATATTTTTTAAAAATATTAAAAAATCCCACATTTAAGTTACGAAAATTGCAATAACTTAAAAACTAATTTATTTTTACCCACTGTGCGCTCTCTCTTAATAATTGCAGATACAAACTGGAGGTGGCTGGTAAAAGTCTGCCGGTGCTGACGAATCTGGACAAGGGTCGCTATGGGGTGATTGTGTTTGAGAATCTGGACAAGTATCTCAACATGGACAAGTGGAATCGCGAACTGCTCGACAAATACTGTCGCGAGTATTCGGTGGGCATTGTGGGCTTTGTCAGTCCCAGCGAGGAGACACTCGTAGGAGCCCAACTCCGAGATTTTCCACTGTTTGTGCACACAAATCTGCGACTACGCGATGCGAGTCTCAATCCGCAATCCTCAGTGTTGAGATTGACGAGAGCTGGAGAAACGGCATGGGGAGCATTACCAGGAGATGATTGGGCGGTATTTCAACATAATCATAGTACCTATGAGGCGGTGGAGTGGGCACAACGGAATACACAGGAATATCCGGCGGATAGTGTGGGGCAAGTGCAGTTGCCACTTACCACCGTGTTGCAAGATCGCGGCCAACTCGATGGCATACAACGTGTGCTCTTTGGCAGCAGTCTGCGCTTTTGGTTACATCGTTTGGTCTTTTTGGATGCCCTCAGTTATTTGAGTCATGGTCAATTGAGTCTCAGTTTGGAGCGCATGATTCTTGTGGATATTGATGACATATTTGTGGGTGAAAAGGGCACGAGATTGCGGCCAGATGATGTCAGAGCTTTGATTGCCACACAAAAGATTATTGGTGGCATGGTGCCCGGTTTTCGCTTCAATTTGGGCTTCTCCGGCAAATATTATCATCATGGCACCCGGGAGGAAAATCTTGGTGATGATTTCCTACTGCAAAATGTGCAGGAATTCAATTGGTTCTCGCACATGTGGAAACATCAGCAGCCGCATCTCTATGACAATCTCACATTGTTAATGGCCGAGATGCAGTTGAATTTTGGCTTTGCCAAGGAACATAATATACCCACAACATCAGGATATTCGATATCTCCACATCACTCCGGAGTTTATCCGGCCCACGAGTTACTTTATCACGCCTGGAAACGTGTGTGGAATGTTAAAGTCACCTCCACCGAGGAGTATCCACATTTGCGTCCAGCTCGACTGCGTCGGGGATTTATACATCGGAATATAATGGTATTACCAAGACAAACTTGTGGTTTATTCACACACACCATGTACATTGATCGTTATCCTGGTGGCCGGGATAAGCTGGATGAATCTATACAGGGTGGGGAATTATTCCAGACTATTGTATATAATCCCATCAATATATTCATGACACACATGTCCAATTACGGCTCCGATCGCCTCGCTCTCTACACATTCCAATCGGTCATTAAATTCCTACAATGCTGGACAAATCTGAAATTGGCCTCAGCTCCTCCGATTCAGCTGGCCGAGATGTATTTCCGTTTGCATCCGGAGGAGGTGGATCCTGTTTGGGGGAATCCCTGCGATGATGCGCGTCACAAGAAGATCTGGTCCAAGACCAAGAATTGTGATTCGTTGCCCAAGTTTCTGGTGATTGGACCACAGAAAACGGGCACCACAGCATTGTACACATTCCTATCCATGCACGGCAGCATTGCCAGCAATATTCCGAGTCCAGATACATTTGAGGAGGTGCAGTTCTTCAATGGCAACAATTACTACAGAGGCCTCGACTGGTATATGGATTTCTTTCCATCGGAAACGTTGCCCAACACGAGTTCCACTTCCCCAATGCCAACCACGACTGTGGGAAATCCTCGTTTCATGTTCGAGAAGAGCGCCACGTACTTTGATGGCGAGGCAGTTCCCAAACGAGCTCATGCCTTGCTCCCTCATGCCAAGATTGTCACCATTCTCATCTCGCCAGCGAAGCGAGCTTACTCCTGGTATCAACATCAACGTGCCCATGGCGATGTCATTGCCAACAACTACAGCTTCTATCAGGTGAGTGCTGAGATATATAGATAGAGATACTATTGTATTGTTGCAGCTAAAGATACAATTACAGTGGAAAATAGCATTGATTACAATCGAATTGCAGTTGAAGATACATTTATAGATACATTTAGTAATGCGAATTAGAAAGATACATTTATAGATTAGGGTGTAGTTACAGATACATTTACTAATACTAATAAGATACAAATGTTGTTGAAGATACTTTTGGAAATTGGGGTTCACCTATAGATACATTTAGAATCGTAGATACAGATACTAATTTAACACTTGAAGATGAGTGGCAAGAAATCATGTAGATACTATTGTAGATACAGCTAAAGATACAATTATATTGGAAATTTGGTTAATTTTTTTATAACGTGGTATCCCCAATAATTTACATCCGATTGTTCCTATAGCAGCTATATGATATAGTTATAAAATTTCGACCAAATTTGGTCAGAATTTAACAGACAGTCCCAAATATATAATCTGTAAGTTTGGTTAAAATATCTTAAGAAACAAAAAAGATTTTTTAAACAAAGCAATTCCATGACCTCTGACCTTAATTGGACCCACTTACAGGTGGACTTTCGCAAAACGCCATTTACACGTTAATATGTCAGTCAGTCAGGACAAAGAGTTTTATATATATAGATTAACAAACATAGATACAGCTAAATATATATTTAAAGATATAGGTCTAGTTACAGATACATTTAAAGTGGCAGTTGCAGTTGCAGATACATTCACAAGTGCAGATGCAGATTCAGATACATTTCCAAACATAGCAACGAGTACATCTAACTTTATAGATACACACATAGATTCAGATACATTAAGTAATTTAGATGCAGATGCATTTGGATATATATACATTTGCAAACATAGATACAAATATACATAGATACAATGCACATTTAGTTGAAGATACAATTATTGATGAGGCTGCTGATTTCAGATACATTTACACACATTGAGTACAACTACATTGATAGATACATATGCAGATACGTTTGCAAGCATAGATACAAATACTGATAAGACGGAAATGCAGCTAAAGATATGTTTTAGATACATTCTTAAACTTAGTTGCATATATAAATAGACAATCAGATAAAGATACAAATATTGAATGAGATACATTCATAGAAAGAAATGCAGATACAAATTCAGATACATTTATTGATACAAACAGAAATAATGAGGCACCTATAGAAGCAGTTGCAAATAAAGATACAGATACATTTGCATTTATAGTTGCAGTTGCAAATAAAGATACAGATACAAATGAATGAAAGATATTTGCCTTTTATTTGCTTTTGAGAGCGACAAAAGCTGCTTTTCAACTGCCAAATGACAAATTGAGCTTGAGCTTTTCTTTTCTGCATGAAAACCTAATGAAAATTGCCATCAGTTGAAACAGAGAGAGAGAGGGAGATAAAGAGATAGAGAGAGAGAGAGAGAGAAGCATAGATCGTTGTTGATGTGGAAACAGAAACGGAAAATTCATTAGGTGCACCACAAAATCGCTTTTCGATTTTCCATTTGCCACGCCCCCTGCCTCCTGCCGCCCCCTCCCCCCCTTTCTATTAATGTGAGCTTTGGAAAAACAAGTTGTCGGCATCATTTTTCGATTTGCATTCAGATGCAACTTAGGCTAAAGTGGCAAGTGGCAAGTTGAATTCAACTCAATGTTTAGTTGCACCTGCTGCTGCATTGGCCAGCTTAACACATGTTCCAACTTGCCACCTCATGTGGCACACACACACACACACACATATTTGACATGTGTTCAACCTTCCGACACTCGACAATTCCACAAAAACTTTTCAAATGTCTTGCCCAGAACATTAAGCTTGCTCGATGGGGCATGCAACATATAATATTATTGTGTGTGTTTATTTAACCAGGGAATAATATAAGAGATAGAAATTTAAGAAAATTAAACTCAAAAAAAATTATGTTCATGATTGAGAAAACTTGAGAAAACATCCTGAAAACCTACAAATTTGTATTCTTTTAATTTGTGTTTAACATTTTTAATTATAATTTTAAACTTTTACTATTTATTTTAATTATAAATATTAAAAATCGATCTTACTTGTATTTTTTGTTATTACTATTAAAAATTGCTCTTGTTTTTATTAATTTTTTTTTTTTAAATAAAATATATATTTTATTATCGAATTTATTATAAGAATCGAAATTTACCTCTATATTTTATGTACGAGATAAAATTTAAAAAACAGGGTATATAAATTAAACCTGATACAAATTTATCTGCATGAATGAGAAAACTCCAGAAACTTAACGATGTTTATTTTTACTTGTGTTTTAAAGAATAACTTTAACTTTTACAAATTATTTTAATTATAAAAATCAAACATTACTCTTATATTTATTAGTTTTTATAAAAATTGTTTTTTTATTATAAAAAAATATATCTTATTTTCGATTTTATTATAAGAATCGAATACATTTCTTATTATAACGGCCTAAGATAAGATAAATTCAATTTTTATAATACAAATTAAAATTACAACTTGAATTTAATGTTTGTTAATAAAAATGAGAAATAAAATTAATTATTATAAAATTTTAAAATAAAAATTGTATTTGATTTTTTGTAATCGAATTTATAAAGTATACAAGTATTTTAAATTGTTATAATTTCAGTTTCATTTTTTTGATGTTTTTATATTAAAAATTAAAAATTTAATGTTTTTTTAATAAAAACAAAAGTTAATTGTTATAAGAAAAAATTTAAATTTGAATTATATTTGCATTTTAGTAATTGAATTTTAAAATAACAGCTTTTTTTTAATTGTTATAAATTAAATTCCATTTTTGGATATACGAGGAGTACAAATTTAATGAAAGTAAAAAGGATTTGAAATTAATTCTTATAATAAGAGAGTAATAGTAAATTATAGTAGGTAGCTATTTATATTATATTATTATATTATAATAGATATTGTATTCATACATTATTGTATATTTCACTATTTTTCTTTTGAAATTCTCTTATAATAAAATATAGCAAATATTATTTAACAATACTTATTTTAAAATAAATTATTATTGCAGGTGATAACTGCAAGTGACTCGGCGCCGAGAGCACTAAAAGATCTGCGTAATCGTTGCCTCAATCCTGGCAAATACGCCCAGCATCTGGAGCATTGGTTGGCCTATTATCCTGCCCAACAATTGCACATTATTGACGGGGAGCAGCTGCGTCTCAATCCCATCGATGTGATGAATGAACTGCAGCGCTTCATCAAAATCCAACCGCAACTCGACTATTCCAATCACCTGCGCTACGATGTGAAGAAGGGATTCTATTGCCAGGCTGTCAGCGAGAAGCGCAATAAATGCCTCGGCAAGTCCAAGGGCGACAATATCCGGCAATGGATGAGCGCAGTGCGAAGCTCTTGCAGCGGTAAGTAAAACCCCCAAACTCAAATCAGCACACAAAAAATATTGAGGGGAATATGTGGAAGGAAAAAAAATACAGAAACAAGCAGGAAAAATCATGGGAGAAAGAGCAAGCTCGACTTCGATTTGCTCAGTAGAAAAGAAACAAAGTATTTTAATATCAGGTACTGGTTATTTAAAGACTATTATTTTATAAATCAAATTTAATAATTATTTGTGATATAAAAAAATGTAATTAATTGAATTAATTATTTTAATAAATATTAAATTATATAAAAGAAAAAAGAGCTCTGATCTTCGTCTCTTTAAAGATTTACAAGATTTAATATAAATACTAAACAACCTATAAAAGAAATTATTTTCATTCAATGATTGTCAAACAAAAATTTAATTTTAAAATCCTGTAGATTTTTAAAAAATATTTCACATAAACGTTAAATAACCAACAAAAATATTCTTTTTATTTCATTTATTTTTAAAGTCCTGTAGATTTTTTAAAAATGTTTAATATAAACATTTAATAACCAACAAAAAGTTTATTTTTATTTAATTTAGTTAGTTTGAAAAATTAACTGATTGTCATAAAAAAATCAAATCTTAGAAATCGATAAAATGTTTTTATTACAATTTTATAATTTTATAACATTTTCATTTTCTACTAAATATTTGGTGGATATGAAAGTTTCGAACTATTTAAACAAACTTTTAATTACAGATTAAGAGATAAAAAACACAACTTAATATTAGTGGAGATTAAAATATCATCTAAAAATACAGCGGTAGTAAAAATCCCAATAAATAATTTAATGGTTAGCAAAAATCGAAGTAAATATTTTATAAATGCTGGATTATTTAACTATTTGTAAACTGAAGTAGTAAAAAATCAACTTAATTTTTATTGAAATTAAAAGAAATTGAATTTACAATATTTACATTTTTAAAATATTAAACAAAGTAAATCAAATAATTGTTTAATATTCAGTAAATATATAAAAAAAATGTAAAATGCTTAGTCAAAAGGTAAATATATTATTTATGGCTATTCAGTTGCCTTCTTCAGTCTGTTACATATATCAGCACAATGTTATAATTCTCCAGTATATTTCAAAGTGACGAGCATATAAACCGAAAAAAAAACGTAAACGTAAATCGCTAAAGAGAGAGAGAAAGAGAAAGAGAAACGGGTCGTATGAGTGATTTGGGTTGGTTTTCGGGCGACAGACAGATGACGACGACGACGACGACGTCGACGCCGATGCCGACGTCAACGTTGCTTTGAGTGAAGGATTAATGAACATACATATATATGTGTGTATGTGTGTGTGTGTGTAACGGTAGATAGAATAGTTTCAAGAGTTAAGGGAGGGGGGGGAAATGGGAAGGGAAGCAGGAATGAAATTTCTGTGGCCATGGAAAGTGCACTTTGCTGTAGAAGAACTACGATTTGGGATGCCAGCTGTCAGTTTGGATTGCAGGATTGCAATGCGAGAGTCTCTCTCTCTCTCTTTTTATATTCAGCGAATTCACAGCAGTTAAACGACAGCGAAATGAACAAGAACAAGATACAAAAAAAGAGTTACCAAATATAGGTTAACAGTCTCTCTACAAGATGTACAAAATGGGGAATGATATAATAGTAGTTGTAGCTAAGGCAACGATTAGCAATGTGTTCTTTATTTATGGCTGTTTTTTGAAAGGATAAACTCAAAGATTGGCTCAAGGAAAAGATGAAAAACAGCAAGGGAAAAATTTAAGAAATCTTTATTAAAACGGAATGTATATAAAAAATAGAATTCAGAGTCTTGATAAGAGTTATCTTCATAAATAAATGAGATGTGAAAATATAAAATAAAATGAATAAATTAAAATATTAAATTAAAACTTTATTTTACGAATTAAAAACAGAAGTAAGCAATTTAACAATATCTAAAAAAATTTGGAATTTAGAAACAAAGAAAATGATTGTGTTTTCAAACAAAAGCCAAAAAAAAGAACAGAAATATAACTTTAATTATGAAATTAACAATTTTTCGGAATTAACAATGAAATTAACATTTTATTGTCATTATATTTGTACATTTGATATGATTTAAATTTAAAAATTAAATCTTATTTTTTGATCTGATTAAATATAATTCAAGGAATAATTCAATTTATCGAGTCTGTTCCGGTTTTCTCTTTCGATTAGGATAGAGAATATCTTTAACCTGTTCTAATATAATTTTGGACCAATTTGGAATGAATTTAATTTAATTTACTTTGCCTAAATTCAAAGTGAAAATTTATTTTTTCTTTATTCCTACTTTAAAATAAAACTTTGAAAGAAAAGTTATTTATTTGATTTATTAGAATTTAGTATTTTAGGAATTTATTTTATTTTGTAATATTTTGGTTTAAGAAACATTTCAGAAGATTGTAATAAATCAAGGTTGCAAATTATCAAAATATTTAAAAAGTTTCGAACCATAGAGCGGAACTTAGGAGCCAATTTAATAAACAATAAATATTTATGGCTTTAATTTTTACTTGATTCTTTAAATCAATTTAATTTTGTAAAACCAAAAATCAAAATTTTTTTGAAACAAAAATTCTAATTTTATACTTAACTTAATTTTACGATTTAAATAGGAAATATTATTTTTATGAGTTTATTGAAAGCCTGAAATAGTTGCGCGATATTAGAAAAGCATACAAATTAATTTATTTATTTATTAAAAAGTAAATAATTAAAATTTATTATAAAATAATTCAATTTATTATTTTACATTAAATTTTTTAATTGTATTTAAAAATTAATTAATTGTTTTTTCTTCCTGTCGACATTAAATAATTAAATAAGTAAATAAATAATTTAAACTTTGCTCTCTTGCTTTACTCACATATTTTCTCTCTCTCTCTCCCTCTCTCCGATTACAGGTATTATTTGAACCACAATACGGCGCTGGTGAAGTTGCTGAAAAAACTGGGATCGCGTCCGATACCGCAATGGCTGAAGGACGATTTGTCGACGGGGACGTGATAGCAGCTGTTTCTCAGCGCTGGAGGGGGAGGGGGAGGCGAAGGTGGAGGTGGAGGCGCTGGAGGCGTGGTCAGCATAGGAATTGGCTACGGAATTGGATACGGCGATGGCAGCGTCAACAAATATCGCAAAATGCGTGCGAAACTCAGGAAACAATTGCATTGGCTGCAGCTGGCGGCAGTGGCAGAGGCAGAGGCAGCGGCAGAGACGTCAGCAGCGACAGCGACAGCGACGGAAACTAAGCAAAGCAAAACAGCGAGCAGCGCAGCTGGCAGCAACAGCGACAACAGCAACAGCAGCCACAGGCAGCGACGTCAGCAGAGCTGCGACAACAACTAAGCAGTAGAGCAAGCAGTCGAGCAAGCAGTAGAACAAAAGCAAAGCCAAAAGCAAAAGCAAAACAAAAGCATAAACAAACACAAAAAATAAATGCACAATAACAAAAGAAAACATAATTAGCAGATTTGAACATGATAAATCTTGTTGTAGTTTGTTGTTATGGTGTTTTTGTTTGTGTTGTTGTTGTTGTTGCAGTTATTTAATGATGTCGCTGCAATTGTCAGTTGAATTGTTGTAAAATACGCAGAGAAAAAAGAAGTAAAACAAAAACACAGTTAACTAGCGTGCATGTGTGTGTGTGTGTGTGTGTGTGTATTGTATTATGTAAATAATGGCTTATATGATAATGTATGTGTGTGTGCGTGTGTGTGTGTGACATAATAATTCATAGAGAAGCTGCATGAATAAATTTAAATTGCATAAATAAATTGCATTTATGCGCTTTGTTAGTTGTTTAAATGTTGAAACAGAAAAAAAAAACAGAAAACAAAACATGCTAAAATAATAAATAAATAAATCAGAGCCAATTTATATGTGTACAGTTAAAATATTATGCGCCCAATTAACTCGACTTGATTCATTTCCTTAATTACCTCAAACTTCAAAAAACTGAACAACTTTTTTTTATTTTCAACAACAACAAAATTTTTTTGTATACTTTATTTTTTAACATTTTAAAATTTTAATCCATGCCAAAACTGTAAAAATATCACTGCAGTTACGAGTGCTATAAATATGTTAAATATATACATATTTAGCTTAAATTGTATAATTGTAATTGTATTAAATAAGGCTGCTATTTGTATTAAGTGTATTATAAATGTTTTTACTGTTAAAACGAAATGCTTAACAAAAAACGAAACAAAAAAAACCTCTAGTTGTATGTTTAACGCACTAAGCAAAGCTCTATATAGTATATAGAAATACATATATATTGTATAGTTGGATATATTATAAAAATAAAAAAAAAACTAGTTCAAGTTTAGATTCGTAATGCGACAATAATAAATGCGAAAATTTAAACGATTCACATGCGAGTTTGAATTTAAATTTGAAAACACGTTACACTTGCAAACAAAAACCAAACATAGGTGGCGTATCTATGTTTCACAAGCAGATAAAAGATGGCGCCTCCGCAATTTTTAGTGGCTGGTCGACAGTGGAGTATTGTAAATATCGAACTGTCCAACTTCATATCAAAAATACATTAAATTAATTTTGTCTTTTGAATCGCCAAATTTCGAAAATAATGTTTTATTAAATTCACATTTTAATCAAATTAAAAAATTTAAACTATTTGAAAATGCTTACACTAATTTAACCAAAGATGGCGCTTAGAACTGAAACCATAGGTGGCGTATTCATTAAAATTGCTGCATCTGGCAGCACTGCACTTAACTTAACATCACAGCTCACTTAACGAAGCAGCAGCTTAACATCATACTCACTTGACGCTCTCTAACAGTTTGTTAGAACATTCTTTTATCGAAAACGCGCGCGATTTAAATTTTAGCTCCGTTTTGTTTTCGCTAGGTGGCAACTCGGTTTAAAAGATGCCTAGTCGGATTTTCCCGTTAATTTTAGTTGCCCACAAAAAAAACCTGTTGCTTCCCAGCGTCCTGCCAAATTCATAAAATCAATCAATCATGGCGGAAACATTCCTCATCGCCCGCGAAGAGCTGATGACATCGTCGCACGCCCCAATTAAAGTTATCCGTGGATTCAGCCGCAAAGCTGTCCTCGTATTCGAAAAACGCCAGATCTGACGGGAAAAAAGCTGACTTGGCAGCCTTTGTCGAATAACAGCCCAGCCAGCGCACAGCTGATTTCGAATTTTCGAACTGGCTGGCATGCGTTTGCGCCAAGTGGATTTTAACAGCAGTCTGTTATCACACTTAGTCGCGCGCGGTTCGGTTCGGGTTTCGGCGTTGGCGTGTTGCGGCTGCTTTCTTTAGAAATTAAGCTTTATATTTAGCACCACAACTAACTAATAGTCATTAAAAAAACCACGTGTTACAACAATTGGTTAAAAAGCCGCCGACGTCGTCGCCGTTATTGCGTGTGTTTTTGTGTGTTTTGTGTTCTCTGTGTGAGAAGAGAGCGAGAAGTGCGAAGAGAAGCGCGGAGTGCAAAGTGCAGAGCAGGTTGATTGGGAAAAGCCGCCGCTAAATAAAAAAGTGCTTAATTAAATCTAGAAAAAATAAAAATCGCATTGTTGATATCAATAGTTAAAGCATCGTGAGTTTTGTGTTGTTCTGTGGAACATGTGCCGCGTTGTTGTTGTTTCCCAGTGAAGAACGAAATAAGAAACAAAAAAAAACCGGTAAATTGTTTTTGCCCATTCTTCTTTGATTCTCGTCTTTCCACCTTTTGGCGCCTTTGTTGTTGCTGTTACAGTTGTTGTTGTTGCTTGAGCACTGTTGCATTGTAACTCTTTTTTAGTTTTCAGCTTGCCTTGAGTTAAATGGCAAGGCAGAATTTTTTTTATTTATTTGAAATTTATTTCTTTTTTCGGTCAAACAAAATTGCCAAATTCTAAATTTCGGTTTCAAGCGCTAAATTCTTAATAAGCAACAACAACAAACACAGTAAGAGCGGGTCAAAGTGGGAGGGAGAAAAAGAGACAGAGAAAGAGAGAGTGAATTACTCATCCTTGTTCGTTTCACAGTGTGTGTCTGTCGTCTGTTGCTTCAAGCAAATTGTTGTTGTTGTGATCTTCATCCGCCCCACCACCTCACTACCACCCCGCTACCAGCCTCAACATGTCCAAACGCGGCGCTGTCATTTTGAGCTCCATTCGCCTGCTCCTCGGCCGCTCTCCTCATCATTTGCGCTCAAAGTTTGAGCTGAGTGGACTGCGTCTAACGCCGGTCACGACATCTTTTGTAACCCTGGTAAGTGATAAACATCTTATAAATACATATGTATATTACATACATAAATACATAAGCTGTGCATACATATACATACATACATATGTATTTGTAGCGCGTGTCGCTCCGGGGAGCAGCTGTCGACTGCCGGCAACTATTGAAATTTTTAAAAATATACATAACATACAATATAACATATTAAATACATATACCAATGTACATAAGTACATATGTAAGTATGTTTGTATGTTATAAAACATGCGTGTGTTTGTTGAGCGCTTGTGGGCGCATTTTTTAAATTATTTAAATTTATGCGACTGAGGCAGACATACATAACACACACACACAAACTCCTTTACTTACCACACACATTTATACATACATTCTATGTACCCTTCAGTACGGCTGGTTGCCTAAGGAATTGGTGATCGGTACTATATATCATATGGAATATTAACATGGTACGGCAGTTCATTACCCTTAACTAACGACTTGCCTAGTACCAAGTGAGTTGAGTAATCTTTAGGTAGATGATAGGTAAATGGGTATTTCGCTAGTGCAAAGGAACTATTGCTTATTAATAAAAAGAATATGCCGGATTTGTACTTTATAATAATATTATTTTTTATTTATTTTGAGATTTACAATCTATTTTTTAATAGGGCTTGTTATTTTTATAATTATTTGATTTGCCTAGTGCGCTCTGCATTCCTCGAAGATAAGAGTTCAGCACATTACTAGTGTTGCATCTCGGGACTAGAACTGGGGATGCCTCAACAACAGCTGAACCGCAGGGTTGTTACACGTTGTTTTCTTATTTTCTGTCTATTCTTACTTGCTGTCGATTGTTGTTGTTTCTTACGCATTTATTTGTTGCTCTCCCTAGAGAGAAACAGCACTCACTCGCTCTCTTTGCATTGTGCAAAACTTTATTTGAAGTTCGCTCTCATTGCTTGCAATTTAACATGTGTGTGTGTTTCGCATTTGAGTAATTGTTGTTGTTGGCACCTGTTCATTGTGCACTCAACATAAGCAAAGAGAAGCTGTCAGTAAAGGTTTATCGTTGAGTTGTGTGTGTGTGATGGGTAGAGGGGGAAGAATGAATGTGAAGTGTGGGAGAGTAGAGAGCTGAGTTTTACACTCATCTAATTGATGCTCACGCTTGGAATAACTGTCGGAATCGGTATCGGCATCGGAATCGGAAGTTTCGATTGAATCACTCAGCTGTGAATCATTGAACCCCCCCCTTCTGCCCATAGTTTGAGTTTAAATTTGAGCATGTGATATGTTTATCAGCTGCTTGTCTCAGGTGAGACATTTAACAGCCTACGCAGCGAAAAGCGAAATAAAGAAAGGCAAAAGGAATAAGTCGTTTACGCCGTCTGTCTGTCTGTCTGTCTGTCTGTCTGTCGTTCTTTCCGTCTGTCTGCCCATAACATGTTCTTTTATGGCAAACACGATTTGCATACAAAATGATTAAATTCGTCGTTATTTGTGTAGAGAAAGACAGAAACAAACAGAGAGAGAGGGAGATAGAGTACGAACGACTTTTGTGTTTGTAGGTGAGAGGAGTAAAGGCAAATACAAGTAAACAATACAAAATGTTGACAGAAAGTGTCAAACGCAGAGCTGTAAAAAAGTCTTATCAACAGAGCGAGCGGGGGCGGCGGGGGGTTCAAAGGTCGGTGAGGAGGGTCATGGGTTGGATACTCGCGAGAGATATAACGGCACAATATTTGCTTGTCTCATTTTGTTAGCATCGCAGCTACTTAATTTGCATTTTCTCTCTCTGTCCCCTCTCTCTCTCTCTCTCTCTCTTTCTCTGATTAAAGTCAGCCCAAATAAGTCCAAGCAACAACAAAAACATTGATTGCATTTCAAAGGCACGCACTCATACACACATACTAACTCATACACACACATGAGTCAAAAAGTTCACTTCACAGGGTGTTTCAAGTTATTTGTTCCACATCCTCAACTTCACTTATTCTTTGAGTTGTTGTTGTTGTTGAGCCTGCCATAATTTTTTCTACCGCACGTTTTTGCTCCACATTTCGTTGCTCTTTCTCTCACACTTAAAGCTCTGTTCGCTGTAACTGTAACTAAACTTCTGGTTTTCTTTTACAACAATTTTTGGTATTTGTTTGTGCTTGTTATTGTTGTTGACATCCCCCTCCCTCTGTTTCTCTGTCCTGCATAGCATAAAAAGTTTTATTGGCGCCATTTGGTCTGCCACATAACACAAAATGTATGTTAGAACAAAGACCCCCCCCCCCTCTCTCCTCTCCACTCCCCTTACCACTCTTCTCGTCTCTCTCTCCGCCTCTCTCAAATCCTGCATCATTTCTCTGTCCAACCGTCTGTTCAATTCCGTTTGCTCTGCATGGATTTTTGTTCATGCATTGTTGGTTTGTTTTTTAACCAGTGTTGTCAACTTTTGAGAAGAAAAAAAGCTATTCTGTTGGCTTAAAAGGCTACATTTTTCATTAAAAAAATCCAGAAGAAAGCTGATGCTCTAAATGTTTATTAATATCCTTTTAGAGAATATTACAATGTTATTTTTTATTCTCGAAGTTTAACATATTAATAAAATTCCTGAAATTTTGCAGCAGCCTTTGATTTCGCAGGATTTTAAATTATGCACTTTGCGCAAAAAAATCGCCATAATTTATTATTAATTAATATTATTATTATTTTGTAAATACGAGTACATCGGCATAATTTATTATTGCATTCTACCTCAAAACTGTGGTAAAAACAGCAAAACACTTTTTAAAAAAGCCAGAATTCCCACTGCTTTAAATATTTACTCGCAAATGACTTGGGGGAAAAAAGCCAGATTTGAAGCGATAAAGCTTTTCTGTCAACACTGTTTTTATTGCTGGGTTCTTTGGGGCGTGGCTGCGGTCAACAATTATTTTTGGACAGTCCAACGGCTATAAATAAATTTTGTATATATGCAAACGAACAAAAAAAAGCATTGCAATTGATATTTGATTAGTGCACGGACTACAGACTGAGTTCTACTTCCACCTGTGTGTATGTGGAGTCTGTTTAAAATACACTGTACACCCAACCACAAATTAACATTATGCATATGGAATTCATGACAATGGAACTTGTTCCGATTGCACTTTAAATTTATTCGAGCTTAACAAACGATACTCGAAAGCTATCAGATCTATTAAAACATGATCCACACCATGACTTAGCATATTTATCAGTTAATATGAAAAAACTTCAATGGCTGTTTTTGCAACCTATGATAAGAAACCTAAAACACGTTTATTTGTTATCTTAAAAGGTATAAGTAAAACATTTGTTTATTGTTTGATTACTTGTAAAGCTTGTACAATCTTAGTTTTAAGCCTTAGGTTCTTAGCTTGGTTATCAGTGTCTGCTTCTTAAGATTGTGATTATTTGTAGACCCTTTACTAGGAAAATACAAAACAGTGTTGTCAGAATTTCGACAGTTTAAATTAAATATATTTAAATTCTAAAAATTCTAAAAAAAGCGAAGCTTAAATTTAGGAATAGTTATAAAATATTTATTTAGCTTTCCATTTGTAATTTGAATTTCTATTTTATTTGCACAAAAAAATGTTTAAAAAAGGCAGAGCTTAAATTTTTCAGAAGTTTTATAATTTTTAATTGAGTTTTCCAATTTTAATTGGACTTAATTTTTTTTTTTTTTTTTTTTTTTTAGTAAGTACAGGTTTACTCATAGCCGGTTTTTTTTCGACTGATATATACTTAAAATAAATTCTTAAAAAAAGCAAAACTTAAGTTTTGCAGAATTTTGTTAACACTTAGTTAATTTTTTCATTTTTAATTTGATTTCCTTACTTTTTTTTTTGAATAAGTACAGGGTCTCTCATAGTCGGACTCTTTCGACATATATATACCTAAAACAAATTCTTAAAAAAAAGCAAAGCTTAAATTTTGCAAAAATTTTGAAATATTTAGTTAGTTTTTCATTTTTAATTTGTTCTTTTTTTGTAGCAGAATAAGTACAGGGTGTCTCACAGTCGGGCTCGCTCGACTGTAGCCTTTCCAACTTGCCAAAGATATAAATTTTTAGATGATGCCTTATTTGATGTTGTCGAATCATTATTCTGCATTCAAATTATTGACTCGCATAAACTCTTGATTCAGTTAGTTTATCTTTAACAAATTTAGTAGTTTGTTTAAGCTTTTTGGTGTGTGTTGTTTGTGCTTTTGAAAACATTGCAGTGAAACTTGAAGTTGGCTAATTAACACAGATCCTTGTCGACAGTTGGCAATAACTTTGTATAATCCACAGTGCAAAGCGACTTTTTGCCATTGTTTGGATCAGCAGATTTTGGTTTAATGGGTAAACTTAAAGCTCGAATGTAGGGAAAGAGTGGGGGAAAATGGGGAAAGCGGTTCTAACACCGGAA
Source organism: Drosophila kuntzei (assembly GCA_035042165.1). Classification (NCBI taxonomy): domain Eukaryota; kingdom Metazoa; phylum Arthropoda; class Insecta; order Diptera; family Drosophilidae; genus Drosophila; species Drosophila kuntzei. The sequence continues at coordinate 115,126 of JAWNLU010001432.1, forward strand.
AGCTTTCGACTTAACTCGTTCACAAACAGCAACCGCAGCAAATCTGCATATTATACGAGCTATCTAACCCACAACCCCAATTTCCACCCCCATTTGGCCAAAATGAAGCTTTCCTGGGAAACGACGCCTCAAACAGTTTGGCTTGGAAACTTGTGCACGTTTTCCCACATTTATCAGGATAACGAAATCTTTCATCTAGCTGAAAATATATAGAGAAAGCAAAGGCGAAAAAAACGATTTGCATATGAGGAGAGTGAAAGGGAGAAATATATAGAGAAAGATAGAGAAAAAGAGAGAGAAAGAGAGAGTAATTTTTACCCAAGGCATATGCTTATAATTAATGTTAATGAAACTTGATAAGATAGAAGGAAAAGGAGAAGGATGTCATGAGGGAAGCAAAAAGACCAGGAAAATGTCGGTAAAGTTCCGACAGGTGAGAGCGCTCATTAAGTCCTTGTCGTTGTATATTGAAAAAGTTCCTTTCTCTGCACGTTATTATATTTATGTATCTGTCAGATGCATTCGTATCTGTAAGTTACATTTGTATCTATAGCATGTCTGAGTGTGTGTGTGTGTGTGGCTGCCATTTCAATTTAGCTTTTCCTCAATTGCGTGTTATTGTTTTTTGCTTTGCACTTGACTCTCGTTTAGCTGCCACAACAGCAACAACAACCATAACAATAACAACAATAACAAGTGCTGCAAGTTGCAACACACCCACAACTGGCAATAAAAACACATGTTGCACGCGTATCTATTGGATTCAATCGCTTACAGTGCTTGCTAAACTGTAAACACTTTAAAATAGTTTCCTATGTTTGTCGCTTTTTCTTATCAATTGCGAGTTAACTGTTAACAGATAAGCAGACGTCTCAAAAAACAAAATAAATTTAAATTGACTACGTTTCTCACTCCATCCAACACATTTTTTCGGTGCTTTATTTATCACGTGTTTTGTATTGAGCAAATGCAGAAGTGTCTGAGCAGTAACAACTTAAAATAACACTTTTGGTACAAGTTTACAAAATAAAATATGTTTTAAAAGAGCGAAACAATTAAGCAAGCATTAAAATAAAAATTAAACTAATTCACGAAGCACAAATATGTGAAAGAAAAATAGGAAAACAGTCTTCCAAAAGTGTTTGAGCAGTAACAACTTGAAATAACACTTTTAAAAGCATACAAAAGAAATTGTTTTTGTTAAGAAAAAAATTAGTAAGCATTCAAATATAAATAAAACTAAACACAAAAAATAATAAGAAGCACAAATATGTAAAAGAAAAATAAGAAAAAAGGTTTCCAATAGTGTCTGAGCAGTAACAACATAAAATAACACTTTTGTACAAGCATACAAAAGAAAATCTTTTTGTAAAGAACAAAAAATAAGTAAGCATTCAAATACAAATGAAACTATATTTAAAAAATAATGAGAAGCACAAATATGTAAGAGAAAAATTGGAAAAAAGTCTTGCTTGATTAAGGACAGCAGTTTATTCTATTTACAATTATTCCACAATCAATTTAAATTTGTTTATCAACATTTGCGACCTCGGCTGATAAAAGTTATCAGCTCCGCAAAGTTTTGATTTTTGAATGCTTGACGTTGACAAGTGTCTTGTGTTTTGGCTCGTTAAATTATCACAATTGAATTAAGAACTTCATAAAAACATTTCAATGCCGGAATGAATAATTCATGGCAATTTATAAATGGTCCTCCATTAGGATTCTTTCTCCCTTCCCCTTCCCTGATTTTCTTGTTGAACTTTGACTGAGATTTAAAGTCAATTTATTGGTTCGTTGCTGATAATGGCCCTTGGCAAACAACAATAAACACACGAAACAGTTTTCCACTTGTAATTTATATAGCAAATATTAGGATTGTAAGTGCGACGCGAGGGAGCTGAGAACTTGTGGCATCTACCCACCCTATATCCTGGTTACCCCAAATCTTTGCATAAATTTACCCACAATTTAAAAGGTCGTCGGAAACAGGCTAAGCAACAAGAAAAACAACAACAAGAGAAAACAGAGAAAAGGCTGGCAAAAGTCCCAAGTTAACTGCATAAGAAGCCTGTTAATAATTCAGAACGTGTCTAAGACTCACCTCCCTTTTATTTTCTTGGCCAACATCCCAAAAGTGTCAGCGTCCTTACAAACAGTGCAAATTCTCCTATTATATGCAAATTTTTCACTACAAAAAGTAACTTGCCACAAAATGAGCTACATAAATTTTCCAGGCGTTGCTTTTGATTTTTCATTGCGTTAAAATACATGGCAAAAAGTGACTATAAGTATTTATATGGGTTTGTTGAAAGGATGCATTTCTTGCATAAATAATTAGTATTTATTTACATAGATCTTATGCTAATTTTAGTTGAAAATTGCTTAACTGTGAAATTAGTCAAGTTTTTCCCAAGTATTTTCATATTTTTCGTTATCATAATCTCAAATTAGAAACAGAATATATTAAATTTAGATTCCACTTGAGATTTAACATATACTTCAACTGAAAAGCTTTTGGAATTGAAGTGAAATTGTTGTCATGGAAACTAATTTTGAAGTGGAAGATAATTGTGATGGGAAATGCATTAAAGTTAAATAAAGTGGGTAGATAGAAAGAGAGGAATGTGTGCTAACGCTTTCTCGCTCTTCTAAATGTAATAATAGTAGTTATTACAATTTTAAATAGAGCAAAATTACACATTACATTAAATTAATTTAAACTAATTTTTATTTTTGATCTAATTATAAAAAGTTTATTATTTAAAACTTAAATTTTTGCTTAGAAATGATTTTATAATATTTCATTGAAATATTTATAAATTATAATAAAAAGAAGTATACATGTTTTGAAAATACATATATTTTTCTTTTTAATTTCAGTCAAGTTAATTTAAGTTGACTATTATTTTTGATTTAATTATTAAAGATTTCAAATAATAATTCAACTTTTATTTTTGCGTGGAAATGATTTTATAATTATATTTAATTAATATTTTTAATTAAAATTTAAAATAAGCAGCAAACATGTACTAAATATTAAATGGATTTAATTTTTAATTCATTTATTTATATTTCCAAATTTATTCTTAAATAAAATATTTGAAGTCTTCTTTTTAGTTAAATAGTTAGTTAAATATAATTAAATTTAAATATTGATAACCTATGATAAAAATAATGCATTTATTTCTGCAAGGAAATAAAAAGTGTTCTTTATATAATGCTCATAAATTGTAGGGTATTTGTGGTGCTTTGCAGCTCGTTTAAAGCTACATTAAGGTCTCCAGCTTGTTTATTACCAAAATGCTCCTGAATTATGTCGTTTGCATGTCCTTTTAGTAGACAGCACAGCTTGTGGGCCACTTAGTCTAAGCAGGCTAACAAACAGTGAGACAGAGAGACAGACACACCGTGTTTCCTTTCCACTTTTCTTTTTATATTTTATTTTTTATACTTTTATCGCCTGCTGTTAATAATAACGCGCTGTTGTCTCCCTTCTGTCGACATTTTTGGGGCGTGTCCTTGGGCTTTTCTTCTACGTTCTTCTTTCTTTATTTGAGCCCCAAGGTCCAGAGTTTGCTTAATGGTGTCCTATCTAATTGTAAGCAAATTAAAATCGCTCGTGCCTCCCAAAGTTGCACAAAGACATGTTCTAGGCAAGGTCTTTGTGCCAAAAACACACACACATACTCAGACCGGCTTTATCTTTGGCAAAGGATATATGGCAATATGTAAGTGCCACTTTTCTTCTTTTTTCTTCATCTTTCTTTTTTTTTTTGAACATATTTTTCGTGCAGATTTTTCAAGGCGTTGGCAGCTGGCTTTTGCGGTCGCTTCTTTTCTCTCTGTTTTTCCCCATTTTTCCTACACAGCTTTCTTCTTTAATGTGTGTAAAGTGAATTTATTTTATGCATATAAAAATATTTTCTTTCTCATCTATTTTTATAGAGAGAATTCCCAGCACATATTGATGGCAGTCTTTGTGTTAAGTTTTCAGTTTATATGTAGTTTAATGAGACTTTATATAATTGCTTAATTCTGTTTTACGACTGCTCTTCATTTACGTCGAGAGAGTATTAAAATTGTGTGTAGTATTTAGCATAAGGTGCTAAGTGTGTACTGCATTTAAGTATAGTTTAAGTTTACAGTTTTAATGCCTCATAAAAAGTGCAGACTTATGTTGGACGTTTACCAACACAGTAAACAAGGAAAATGAGTTAGAAAATAATCTATTATTTGATGAAGAATTCCGGAAACAGGATAAGGTTTTTTTTTTTAATTATTATCATAGGAATTAATTTTACTTCTTTAAAATAGTTATAAAGTAATTTAAAACACAAATTTAAATTTATTAAGTTTACTTTAAAACAAATATTACATAATTTAAAACACAAATCAAAATTTATTTATTAATTTCACTTCTTTAAAACAAATATAAAGTAATTTGAAACACAAATTTAAATTTATTAATTAACTTTACTTCTTTAAAACAAATATGAAATAATTTAAAACACAAATTTAAATTAGATGCACATAATACAAAAATTTTAAAAATAAAATTTTATTTTACAAATGGACACACAACTTTTATTTTAAATTCTTATAGTAATAAATTAAAATTTAAATAAAACTTTTTAAGATAATCTCCATGATTTTTTCAAAAGAAGTTTAAATTAAAAAGTTTATTATTAGTTAATTTTTATTGAGATCAAAATATTAGAGCTATATTTTAATTTATATTATATTTATAACATAATTAAATGAAAGAACATATCAAAAAATGAGAGAAATACTAAAATAAATTTTAGTACACAAATTAATTACAAATTATAGTACAAAATTTAAATTTAAATAAAACTTAAATATATGTAAGTGTTATTCTAAGATTTTTAAATATACATAAGTTTAAATATATAGTTTATTATTAGTTCAATTTTGTTCAGATCTAAATATTATTGATTTTAAATGTAACTTAGATTTAAAATATAAGTTATAAATAAACTGCTATTGACATTTTAGCCGCAGGCTGCGAATGAAATTCAATGGAATGAAATTCCTTTTACAACTGAAGGTCTCGTCTCCAATTACAGTTTAATTAACTTGCATTTTCAATTAAGCAGTTTCCCCCCTCCCCTCCCCCTCACACATTAATTGTTTATGTTACCTGTGCAAATTACTTGCCTTTTGGCTATGTAAACTACAAGAAAATTGACAATAAACATGCGTTAACGTTGCGTATGCGTAATATTGTTAGTGTGCCTCGTTCACATACGCCCCGTTGCCCATTAAGACAATAATTCAAATGTGTTTTAGCTAAATGCGTTGCATAATTCCCACGTGCATTTCAACTTTGGGGTCAACATACCTAAATGGGCCATAAAACATATAATCCATACACAGAGAGAAAAAAGCCGTACTAAAATTAAGTTTGAGTGAACTTGAATTAAGTATTTTCGTTACTTATTATAGGTACGAATTACTTAAAATGAGCACTAAAATTCTATGACCAAGTACTAACAATCTTGATATAAGAACAACAAATCTTGAATTGAGTAAATCTCTAAAATTACTAGAAATGAGTACTCAAATTCTTTAGTATATAAGTTCGAGACTTACAGATCAAATATGTAAAATCTTAAATCAAGTACTTTAATTCTTATATTTTTTAGCGTTCGCTTGCTTCGAATTCTCAAGTAGCTCTTGCGTATCTGTTATGAGGAGCAGTTCGACGGGCACTGAGAACTTAAGATTTTATTTAACATAATAATTTCTGAAGTCAGTCTTCACTTACTTTCAAACTAACTGAATGTTTATGATTTTGATAATTTTATTAAGTATACTTATTTCAAGAACATTTTATACATACAACTAATATCTTTTAAGCGTCAACTTGCTTCGAATTCCCAAATAGTTCTTAAGAACATAACACTTTATTTAAAAGAATAATTTCTGAAGTCAGTCCTCACATACTTTCACACAATCTGAAAGTTTTTTTACACTCACGCTTCTGATTTTGATAATTTTAGTAGGGTAGCGTGAGGTGTTCCATGATGCTTATAATACTTATTTCAAGAACATTTGATGCATACAATTCAAGTTTATACGATTTGAAAGTAAGTCTTGAATAAGCTTAAATCAAGTATCATGTTCATATTTTAACATTATTTAGTACTTAGTACCAGAATTAAAAGGACTTGGATCAAGTATAATTGTACCTCAATGAAATACGTTCTAAAGTTAATTTAAGTTTGAAAATACTTAAATTTTGTACTTAAAAAATCGTACTTGAAATAAGATCGAAGTACTTGACTTTAGTAATTTCAATCTTAGTGAGAAATCAAGTTCGAAATGTGGCGTTTTAAGTTCGAAATACTTGATTTTTCCCTCTGTGTAGACCTCGTTGAATAAACGGGTCGAAAGAGGGAAACAGATAGAGATAGAGAGAGATGGGGATAACAAAATAGACTTAGAGAGTGGGCAAATTTATAAAGATAGCCAAAGTTTGTGTGCGATTCTTTACAGATGGCTAACATAATGTTGGCCATGTTTATAACCCGTAATACAGATACCCCCTCCCTCCCAATTTTTCCCGTATTTTTATCGCTTTTCACTTGAATTATGATGACTGTGCGACAAGTTGTACAAAACGCTTTGCACTTGTTCATGTTTCTTTCTCGCTTTTTGATTTGTGCTGCGAAATCCATTTAATTTTCTAGTACACGTATCTCTCCATCTCTTTCTGTATTAATATCTATTCGACAACTTTGCTGTCTATCTGTTTAAGTGTGTGTGTGTGCATACATATATACATATATCGCATACTAATTTTAGTCTGTCTGCTTTGCTTATTTTTTTTTCGCTTTTTGGCTTGTGCGAAAACATTTTTCGTTGATATTTTTATTTGATAATCTTTTGCTCTGTCGATTTTTTTCTTCTTCCTTTTCTTCTCATTTACCTGCTCTCTCTCGCATTTCAACTATATAAATATTTATTTATTCCAAGAAATTTCTATTTACTCTTTTGCAAAAAAAAATAACAAGCATAAAATAAATGTTTTACGTCTAATTTATTAGTTTTCTTTTTGTTTTTTTTCCTTCCTCTCTTTTTTCATTTTTTATTTATAGAATTTTATCGACAGGGCTTCTCCCTCTCTCTCTCTATATAAAAAAATACTATACTAAATAAATACATATATATATATTTCTGTTGAGCTCTAGTTCCAGCTGTTGTTTTTATTTTTATCGCAGAAATGCGGTTAGATTTGTTAAACTCGCTTCAAATTTTAATGCTATGAATCATGTAGTCACATACATAAATCGTTAGAGCTGCTGAGGGAGAAAGAGAGGGAGAGAAAAAGAGCGAGAGATTGAATAAGTGAGATAAAGAATGTACACTGATAAAAGCAAGGTTCCAAAATCCAGATTTTGATATTAGAACTAAGAATTTTGGTCTAAAAAATGCGTAGAGAACATAAAATTTTTATAGTTAGAAACCAGAATATTAGAATATTATTAGATTTTCAGAATATTTTTAATAAGACCAAGTTCTAATTTATAGACCAAAAAGTTTTAAATGTTCCAGACAGCAAAATAAAAAAACTAAGGCAGGTATTGAACTTATAAGAGGATGATAGATAATAATAAATATTAATAATAATAGTTGTTAATATTCTAATTCTTGTTTGGTTTGTATGGTACATACATTTTTTTTTGGGTTTATTTATTTATTTAAAGTCGACTAAAAGCAGTCGAAAGATTGAAAAATATATTAATTAATTAAATTTTAAATACAATTATATAATAAATATGTAAAATTCAAATTTATGTGTTTTTTATAAATATTCCGTTAAAATATTTTTTGACTATTTACTCCATTTAAAATGTAACATATTTATATTTTCCTTATAATTTTCAAATTTTAAGTCTTATATTAAAAGCGATTTTTTAGATGTATAAAAAATGGTCTTATTTTAACAACAAAATATATAAGATGAATATTCTTGATTTTAGAAGATTTTTTCAGTGTATGCATCATATGAAATTCCCTCTCATTTTTTATTGCACACTCTTGTTTTATTTATGTTGGGTCTGTTTTATTTCACATAAAAGCAAGCTTGAAAGTTCAATTACGATTTATTGGCAAATGTGATGATGGAATTGCACAAACATATTCGCTTTTCATTCATCATCTCACATAAGTTGAGTATATATACATATATATGATTGTTTACCTTAATTATACATTCAGCGTCAATCAAAAGCGTTAACAGTCTTAACAACAACAAAGGCAGCAACAACAACAATAAGAATAACAATAAGAATAACAACAAGAACAACAACAAGTGCATTAAAGGGTTCACTTGGTTGAGTTCTCAGCATGCGACACTTGACACGCGACTCTTGTTGTCCATTGCCAGGACAATGGAAAGGAAAACCGAGGAAGAGGAGACGAAAGTGGGAGTGGGGGAATTAGGAGAAGAAATAAGAGAAATAAGGGAATGAGAATGCAAGCACTGTAAACATTATTGTGTGGGTTTATTCTCGGTCTCCTCTCAGCCTACAGTTTGTAAAGCAAAAGAAGCATTCCAAGTTATTAAATCGTCGCAATTTCAACAAAGTTTCTTATTTCTTTTGCTCAACTGGAAATACTTTCAGTGAATTATTCACTTTTATTAGCAATTTATTGGAACATAAATATTTATTACAGTGCCTAAAAGTATGCAATGATTTTTTATCTAATATTTTTCTGTTAATGGATGTTCCAAAAATGTAAATCAACCGAAAAACAACCAATATTTTATGGATCTTTGGTTGGTTTTCGGTTGGTTTGTATTTCTGGAACACCCCTGTATAAAAAATCAATTAAAAATAATGCAACTCTAATTTTAAGTATTGAGAAAAAACTTTACATGGAGTTCTATTTAACTATCTACAATAAATTAGTTAAATATATTAAGCATAGTTGAAACTTATACCTATTTCTATATTTTCAATAAAGATTAAAAACGAAATAAATTAAAGGTAATAGCTGTTTTTCAATGGTATTTTATTTATATATAAAATACAAATTTTATGCAAATTTCTTTGGTTATTTTTATAGATTTGAAAAAAAAGAATATTGTTTTATAGGTTGCCTGCGTTTTGTGCGTCTTGAAACTCAAACTGCAAATTAATTTGAACCCTGACTCAAAAGTTTTTTTGCATAAGAATAGTATTCAAAAATTTGAGAAACAATTGTTATTTCATATTTTTATATGTAAATGAAAAAAAAAATTTTATTTTTTATACTACTAAAGCTTCACAAATTATTATTATTCAAAAAATCATAATCTTAAACTTCAATTTAAAATTTGCGCATTAATTGGGGCATTTAAAGGTTTTTTTCTAACATTTTTTTAAAGCAATATTAATAGAGATAGATAATTATTTTTTGTTATTAAAAAGTTTGTGTATAATTATTCTAAACATATTTTCTGCTACATTTTTGACAGCTTTATATTATAGTTTACATGATAATTATTCAAGTTAAAAACTTTATTTTTGTTCAATTTTACGCCTAAAAGTATGCATTAATTTTCTTTTAATTAGGCTAAATTAAGGTGAAATAGATTTGGAGAAAGAGATGTGTATAGAAACTATGAAGCGGCACGTTTACTACACTTGCACTGTTTATTGTTATTATCTAGGCTGCTTGGCAGCTCAGTATCTCATTGTCTGAACCCCACCCACCCCTGGACAACCCTAAGAGGCAGTTTCAGTTAAATTCCCCTTTTCCCTCCTCATTTCTCCTTTCTCCATCTGAAAGTTCTTTTGTCAGCTCGACTCGGTTGAATTGAGTTGAGTTGGTTTTTGTTGCGAGTTCTGTTTGCCTCGCTTGTTTAGGCCTGAATTGTCCCATTTCAGTGGCATGTGGCAACATTGTTGTTGTTGTTGCTATTGCTGTTGTTGTTGTTGTTGCTGCTATTGCTGTTGTTGTTGCTGTTGTTGAAGCGTTTCGTGCAACATGTCGCAACAACACAAAGAAGACAACGTCCCAGTGCAAATTATAACTTGCGATGACTTTTGTTGCCCTTTAAAGTTGCCCCCGAACACAAATTAACTTGCAGCAAGTGGCGGCAGGTGTAATTTATGAAATAACATTTTCATTTTCATTCTCATTTTCATTTAAAGCCATAAGCTCAGCCAAACAACAACTACACTGATAAAAAAAAATGTTCTAAGATCAAGATTTTGGTGTCAGAACTCAGAGTTTTGGTCTAAAAAATGCGTCGAGAACATAAAATTCTTAAAATTTAGAAAACACATCTTGTTTTTAAGAACATTTCAAATAAGAATAAGTTCTTAGTTCAAGACCAAACAGTCTTCAATTCTCATACCAAAAATAAAAAAATAAGGCAGGTGTTTAAAACCTTAAACTTATTTTTTTATAATTTATACTTTTTTTTGGTTTTTTTTTTAAATATTTTGATTATATGTTTTTTCCTTGGCTAGAGCGGGTTTCGATCCCTCGACTGGTTACCAAACTGATGCGGCGTCTCTAACTCTATAAAATAAATGTGACATATTTATATTTTCTTATCAATTTAAGATTTTTAATTCTTATATTAAGAATTTTTTATTTTAGAAGTTGGTATTTTTTTTCAGTGTACTACATTAGCGAGTTACAGAGATTTCAATTTACTTTTGTGGGCTGATCGTAAAAAAAAACTTTTGGCCAGGCTTAAAACTCTGTGGCATACTTTTGGGGCTCACTGTCTGTTGTCGTTGCTTGTTAAATTTATACGCCTGCTCAAAACGTGGCTGACAGCTCTTGGCCAACTCAATTTGCCAAGTCTTGAATTTTATTAGCAATTTTGGCAGTTGGTTTTGGATTTTTATTAACTTTTTTATGTTTCCACCTTTTTATCATTTGTCAAACTGTCATTTACTCAATGGAGAGAAACTAGAACAGTCTGTCAATTTATCTGATTCATTCCTTCCTCAATTCAAGTGCAAACAGAAATCACAAATCTGAAATCCGAATTCCCGCAGCAACAAAAGGAATAAATATGAAAAATGATTTATGATTTATGGTCAGAATGGAGCTGAATTTGTTGTAAACTAAAGGGTTTTTACCATGGGGGCTGCTCAATCAACCGATTCCTCATTTATTTGCTATTTAAATTTCAATTACTCAGTTACCCAGAGAAAAATTGCGAGTTTGTTGAATTATTGAAACGCTTGATTGAAGCTGAGCGTAAAATCCAATCAGCAAACACAGATACTCACACATACAGATACAGATGTACATCACGATAGTCAGCTTAAATTATGCAATTGCCTTTTTATTTTCGAGAGTTATTCCCACAGTTGAAGAATTTATAAATAAATTAAAGTGTGGAAAAATGGTTCAAAAATGTTTAGAAATTCCAATTTAAAAGTTCAAATGTGGAATTAGTTAGAGGATAGAGAGTTGCGAAATAAATTAAGTTTATTTAGTAAAACTAAATAAAATTAGAATTATTTTCAAGAAAGAGAATTGCATAATAAATGAAATTTATTTATTTAAAATAAATAAAAATTATTAAAATATGTTTAAGTGTTGAAAAATGGTTCAAAAATGTTTAGCAATTCCAATTTAAAAGTTAAAATGTTAAATTAGTTTGAGGATAGAGAATTGTGAAATAAATGAAATTTATTTAGGACAAATAAATAAAAACAGAATTAAAAAATTGTTTAAAAATGTCTATAAATTCCAATTTAAATGTTAAAATGTGGAATTAGTTTCAGGAAAGTGAATGGCGAAATAAATGAAATTTATTTAACAAAAATTAATAAGAACTAGCAAATTTAGTGAAATAGGTTAAGAAATTTCAATCTAAAATTTTGAATGCACCTAAATTAATTGAATTAAAACAGTTAAACAAAACGTTGCAAAGTAAAATAAATTTATTTATTTTAACTTAATAAATAACTCTTCATATGAAAATTATGAATTAAATAAAATCTTAAATTAAAAATAAATAAGAGCTATCAATTTTAATTAAAAATGTTTTAAAAAATCAAATTTTAAACGCAATATTTTTCCAAAGAAAAATAAATAAATAACATTTCAAAGGAAATTTCTAAATACAATTTTAAAATTTTAAATTATAAACAAATAACAGCTAACAATTTTAGTTAATAATGTTTTAGAAATTCGAATTTAAAATTTACAACGCAATATTTTTCAAAAGAAAAATAAATAAATGACATTTTATATAAAATTTATGCGATTTGCAAATTTTAAATTATAAAAAAATAAGAGCCTCGAATAATAATTAAAAATATTTTACAAATTCAAATTTTAAATTAACAGCGCGGTATTTTTCAAGAGTAAAAAGAGCTCGATTTATTGGAAGCAATTTAACTTGTAATCTAAAGCAATTTATATAAAATTTGAATTGAAATTCGAAGCAGGCCTTCTCATAATCTCTAACGGATAACTTCTTATAAGAATTTATTTTGCTGTCATTTCTCGCCTTCCTCTCAACTGAAGTTGTGAGTTCATCATGCTTGAAGTATGAGGAAAATGACAAGGTAAACAGTTTGCGAGTTTCGATTTTATTTTTGCCTTTTTCCCAGCTGAATTCAAATAATAATAAAATGAAGAAAACGAGAGAGAGAAAACTTTTCAGTTGTGGTGCGTGCGATTGCTCATACGCAACGTTGGCGGCAAAATAATATATATATATATAAAAAAACGAAAAAAATCATGAAGAAAATTACGAATATATAAAAGTTGTTGAGCAGAAAAGTGGGCGTGTAAATGTGGGCGTGGAACGTGCGTTGAGTTAGGTGGGATTGTCTACCTCTATAGCAATTTACTCCCTCTAGATTCTATGCTCTTCTCATATCATCATATAATATTGCTGTAGGTAACGCATGATGTTGCCACATTTTGTGGCTTTTGCTGTGTTGCTGCTGTTTCGTTATGGGAAGCACGTGATTTCGCTGGGGAGCATTTTAACTTAATTAGGAACGGTTGAAGCATGCAAGACTGACAGACCGACAGACGGACAGACAGAGAGACTGGCAGGAGAGAAGGACAGCTAACTACACACATACACTGAAAGAAAAAACAAACTTCTTAAATCAAGAACTGTCATCTTATATATGTTGTTCTTAAATTAAGAAAATTTTAAGACCTAATTACTAATTCTAAGAATATTAAGCTAAAAAATCGCAGGCCAAACTAATACGTTTTCACACAACATTTTACAAAATTCCACCTGCAAGTGGCTCAAATTCAGGTCAAAGGTCAGGGAATTGCTTTGTATGAACAACTTTTTTGTTTCTTAAGATATCTTAACCAAACTTACAGATTATATGTTTGGGACTGTCTCTTACATTCTGACCAAATTTAGTCAAAGTCGGATTACTATATCATATAGCTGCCATAGGAACAATCGGATGCAAATTAACCTTTAGTATAAAAAACTTTATTCATTCTTAAGATATCTCAACCAAACTCATACTAAAGGACATTTCCGCGAGCGAAACGAGTGGGGGCGGAAAAAACATATTAAAGGAACATTTATAAAAATACCAAACCAGAAAAAAAGTGTGTATATATAAAAATAAAACAAGAATAAGAATATTGTAAGTTTAATATCTGCCTCCTTTTTTTTTATGTTGTCTTGAGTATTTAAAATTGTTTGGTGTGTAATTAAGAACTTTGTATTTTAGACCATAATTCTTAGTACTGATTTTGATTTTCGAATCTGTTTTTTTATCAGTGTACACGTACACAGATTGATGTAATCCTCCAGAGTTGTAGTTGTCGGAGGCTTATATAAATATTTACGTTATATTACCGCCGAGTGCTTTTGGCAGTCAAAAGATCTATGGCCAATTTAAGCCACAATCAATAAGCCAAAATGGAGTCATTAATGTTAATTTAACCATCTCATTCACTCACTTACACTCACTCTCTTTCTCTCTCTTACAGCACAGAAATTTTGCCTCGTCTACGAATTCCTCGGATGATGGGCAAAAAAAGCTGGAGAAGCACAAAAAGGAGACGTCATCGAGTGGTAAGAGAAACCTTAAATATTTATTTTGTAAATATTTGGCTTTAATACGAAAATTGATTGGGAGTCAAGAACCTGAGAGCTTGTTAGCCTAAAGTTAAGTAGTTTGGGGACAAATGATTTGAGCTATTTCCCACATCATTTTACAGAGCTCAGGTCAGATGAGAAAGAGAAAAATAAAGAGAAAGAGATTAAAGTTGTGTGGGAATTTCGCAGTGAGTGCCCATCAAAAGTGAAACGTTTTAAAGATTTGGAATGCAAACATAGACCCGGTGATCATTTGGCCATTAGAGCTGAAAACTTTATGAAAAATTATAAGCACAAAGTAATGATGGAAAATTACGAGGCCTATAAGAAAAAACAAGAGATGGACGAAGTCAGAGCTAAAATCCATCGAGAAATAAGAGCAGCTGACATCAAAATCGCAATGCAAAAGAAAATTGATAAATTTCAAAAATGGAAAGCCAAAAGGAGTAGTGAGTAACTTAAACTAATTGGCAACTATCTATTAACTTATACTTATGCCTCAAACAGAATCTGGCAACAACCTAAAACGTATAAATGCAATTGTATGGAGCGTATTCAAGTGGAAAAATTCCAATTCAAACCAGAAAAAAGTTACAAAGATGTAGCCGAAAAATGAGTCAAGAAAGTTCACAGCCTGGTTCAGAATAAACCTCAAAGGAAACAAATGCGTCACAAATATGATGCATTTAATTAAATATTAATTTATACAAAAAATTAATGTGCAGTCAGAGTTAATGAAATATGGCTTTTGCTGTCGAAATGTCAAATGTCAGAACTTGAGACAGCAAAATCCAAATTTTATCGATTTAAAAGGCCCAGAGTTAATATTAAACAAATTTAAGACATTATTAAATAAATTACAAAATGAACTTGACTCCTTAAAATATGCAGCTGGTTTTGGAATGTGCATTTTGTCATCAATCATTTCTACAATCTGTCAAAAAATTGTATTTCTGTACACATGGAAAAACATAATGATATTTACCATTCAATTCTGTGTTCTGTTTTCTACTATCATTGCTCAAGCAAGACAATTCTTTTCCAATTTTTTTTTTTTTATATTTTTCCATGATATTAAATAATTAATAATTTAAAATACTTTTTGTGTTATTGTCTAAATTTTAATTTGTTACAGCTCAGACACTTTTATGTTTTTGCTCAGGCCAAAACACATGACAAATTACACAAATGCACACTCAAAAAAGGTTGAGAGTAGTGAAAAACCGAACCGATTTCCATTTTATTTCCTTTTTGAGGTGAGCACTATGCTTTGAAATATATGTAGACAGTTATTTGCAACCTCTGCTCATAAATATTTATAAAGATAACTGAAAATGATAGTGAATACCCTAAAACCGTCTCTATCTAGACTTTTTTTTTGTCATAAATAACTATGAAACAAATGCCAAATGCCTATGAATACTCTACTACAATCTATCTACCATCATAAATAATTATTAAACTATCTGAAAATAGCTTAAAAACCTTAAAATAAATATTAAGTTCATAAATAATTATTAAACTATCTGAAAATAGCTTAAAAGACTTTAAATAAATATTAAGTTCATAAATAATTATTAAACTATCTGAAAATAGCTTAAAAGAAGCCTTTGAGTAAATATTTTGTTGCCAACTTCTAGGCGCCAATTTAATTCCAATTGTTTTCAAGACTACATACATATATTATAATGGATGGAGTATAAATTGTATATTAGCTGATTAGCCTATTAAATTTGTAATTTATGGCTGCAATTAGCTGAGTTTTTGCCCCATCAATTAACTAACCCACCACCCACAAAGGGAACCAACCGCAATGTTATCTATAATTAGCAAGTATAAAAATATGCACCCTTGCAGCATTTGCAACTTTTAATTTAGTTTATAAATAAGTTATGAACTCATAAAATAAAAGGTATTTTTTATTAAATTTACAAAATACAATGGAGCAAAAAATATGAAAAGATTGAGCTCGAAAATAAGTATATAATAATAGTATTTGGATAATTCTTTGTTTTGGCTTTACCAGTAAAGCTAAGCAACTAATCGGTAAATATGTATATTATTTATATATATATAAGTTAACGGTCTTATTATTTATCCCAAAACCCAAAAGTCGTTGCTTGGTTTCATTTGATATATGTTAGATTTACATTCTATCGTCGAGACTGTCGTAGAGTTTTTCATCGATTGTCTGTCGTCTGTCTAATGAATTTAAACTTTCCTCTGTCTCTTGTTGCTGTTGTTTTTCTTGTTCTTTCGCTGGATCGTATATCTCGAATTCTTCAAACTCAATCTCATCGTATTTGCGTCGCTCGTAGATACTTTTATCATTTGCCACATAATGCCGCACCACAGTCTTGTCCACAACTGTAGAAGCACTTGCACTGCTGGCATTGCTTAATCTACGCTCCTGTATCTGTATCTGTGACTCATGAATCTCAATGGGCACTATGATTTGTTCCGGTTGAGATGTTTTAACGCTTTCCTTTGGCTTGGCCAGTGTATAGGCCAAATCCACATTTCGATTTCGACACACTTTACTGTTATTGTTGGGCTTATCAGTGCTGTTGCCACGCCCACTTGACTCAAGGCGTATGTTCATGGCCTGACTATGATAAGTTGTTGCTTCCTCCTGCTGTCCTGCATTTGGTATCAACATCAACTCCTCACTCTCCTCAGGCATCACATTTATGTGATTATTTACTGTCACTTGTCTGCGAGCTGTCGCCTCGAGAATCTCCTTCCCAACGTTTCCCTGACTGTTAATGGTCACATTTGGATTCCCATTCAGATTCCCATCACCCATCACCGTCGGCTGATTGCACTCAAAGTGATGGACCATCTTACGCACCACCTCCGTGTCCATCATGTTCGTGTGGTTCATGTTCGTGGTGTTGTCTCCTTCCTCTGCACCCGCCAACTCTAAGCGACTGCTGCAGCTATTTGACTTGACCAATTTGAATTTAATCCCTGCAAATAAGACAACATTATATTATTTTATATTTGAGAGAAACCATTCAACAATATTATCCATATCAAACAGCCAATTTTTCATTGAAATTGTCATTGACTTACGCAATTTAGTAACTACAATTTTTTCTTATAAAAAGAGGACAGTTTTTCATTGAAATTTACATTATAAATTTCATTCACTATTTTCCTTATTAAAAAGACAACTCTTCACTTAAATTGAATTCGAATTTTGCATTGTAAATATTATTGATTTAAACAATTCTCAGAAATTGTTCAATTAACAAGATCTTCCATATCAAACAGCCAATTTTTCATTGAAATCAACATTATAAATATTATTGACTTAAATTATTTAGTAACTACAATTTTCCTTATAAAAAGGCTATTTATCATTTAAATTTTACTTTAATATTTCATTATAAATATCATTGATTTAAGCATTTTCAAAATTTTTTTTAATTACTAAGATTTTTCATATAAAACATCGAATTTTTCATTGAAATTAGTATTTATAAAAAAGACAAATTTGTCATTTAAATTTTGACGCTTATTTTGTATTGTAATTAATTTTGATTGAAGCCTTTATATAATTTTGTTTATTTAATAAGATTCCCCATATCAAACAGCCTATTTTTCATTGAAATGTCATTGACTTAAGCAATTTAGTAACTACTTATTTCCTTATAAAAAAGGATATTCTTTATTTCAATTTCATTCTGATTTTGCATTGTTAATATTATTGATCTAAGCAATTTTAAGAATTAAATTATTTTCTCAGATTTTCCATATTAAACAGTAAATTTTTCATTTAAATTTATTTCTACAGAAAATTTAAGCCATAATTTTTCATCATTAGTATTGTTGATAAAATCGATTTAATAAATTTGTTTAACTACTCAAACGTTTCAAACAAAACAAATTTTTCATAAAATTTGTATATCCAAACAAATTTCTGTCACTTTATTATTTAATTTATTAAAGCTAAATAGAAATGTTAAAATTTCCGGTATTTGCTTCCATTTTTAATGAATTATCTTCAACAAAATTTATTATCCGTTTTTATGCAGCCATTTTTAATTGAAATTGATGCCATAAATGAATTAATTAACTTACTAAAGTGTCAGTAACATTTTTATTTCTCTACTAATTAAATTAGTTACATTAATTAGCTTACATTCAAAAATAATATAAACATTTTTATTTAACCAGCTCAATTAACGAAATTTAATTTGCTTATTCATACCAACAAATATAATAAACCATTTGAGTTGACAGCTTTGATTATAATTGATTAATTAAACCAGTTTAATTAAAAATTACATTCATATATGTATGATAACAATTATTATTAACAACTGCATTTAACTATTAAATATTAAGTTTCCTGTAAACATTTTCCATATATTTAATTAAATTAAATTTATTTATCAACACCTAAAAATTGCATTAACAAATGCGAGTCAAACTTCTTAAAGAAATATATTAAAATCAAACTAAATAGAAATACAACAATTAAAAAACGAAAACCTTAAAAATATATATATTTATTAATATTTTATTGGCTGTTTGAGAAGGGATAATTAGACTTAAAGTTAGTGTCACTCACCTTGATAGGAGTCCTGTTGTGCCTCCAAAAGTTGCAGTTGTTGTTGTTGTTGATGATGAGGTGGTTGATGTTGTTGTTGTTCGTGTTCATAGCACTCGTTGCATGCCTCAATTTGACGCACTCTTGAACGTGTGCGTGTGGCAGCATTGTTCGCATTCGCATTTCCATTCATCAGCTCCGGATTTGATTGCCCTGGCAATGGCAGCCCTGGTTCCAGTACGCGTCCACCATAATAGGTAACTGTGGAGCCGCATTCGCGTATTTTGGCCAAGACATCCTGTTGGGGGGAGGAAATGGGAAGTTAGCAAATGGTCAAGTTAATGTGCTGTCATGAAACGAACTTAATGGGACATAAAGCTGCTTCTATTTTGTCGTACACTGATAAAAAAAAATGTATCATTATTTTTTTTAATAAAACATTCTAAACAAAAAAATAAAATTGTGACGAACGATATTAAATTTAGTACACATATCAATTATTGTAAAAAAAAACAAAGTTTGGCATTCGACACATTGCGCAAACAGGGCCCGATTCTTTATACCTAAAAATAACTTTTCTGCGCAGTAGCGAGTGCCAAAATTTTTTTTTTAGGAATAATTTACACATTAAATTAAGTAACGTTCGTCACAAAATTGGAAAAAATTCAGACATTTTTGGGGCATGTAAATACTTTCTTCAATAGACTTTTACCTCTTAAAAAATTTTTTCTTTAGATCGGTCTTTTTTCTCGCTGTGTACTTACATTGCTGACATAATAGGATTCGCACATGTCCGTCTCCACATCGTCGTCATCATCATCATCGTCGTCATCATTATCATCATGCTCATCATGATGATGATGATTATTAATTCCCTGCTCCTGTTGTATCTCAAGTTTAGCCTGCTCATAAATCTGACGATAGCGAGAATCACCCACAGTTCCAACTCCTCCAACTCCACCTGTTCCTCCTCCCACACACCAGGTGCGTCGATTGGTTAACTTGGCTCTTGCCTTGGCATTGGCCGCATTGCTATTGTGTCTTCGGACCACATCCAGCACATGGACACCTTTACAAGCCATCACTGGCGTCTCCTTGGACAAAGATTCCGATTGATTGTGACACTCTCCACAGGGTGAGGATAAATCACCGCTGGAAATGCCACTTGATAAGCTGGCATTATCCCAGTGCTTCACTTTGTGCTCCTCCAGCAATTCCATGCCCTTGGGCTGCTCCTCCGTTGCTGTCGTGGCATTTGGGGCGCCTCCATAGCTCGTATCGATGGTCAGAAAGCGATAACCTCGTGCTCTCCTCGACTTGGGACTCAGTTGGCAAGCGGAGCCACCAAATTTCTGCTGGGATTGCACCAGGATTCCCTGTCCAGGAGTGGGCAGCACATGTTGCTCGAAAAAGCGACGAACATTGCGCACCGTATCCGGATCGGGCAACTCATCCTCATAGAGTTCCCTGTTGACTCTGACGGGTTGATAGAAGAAATGTCGCTTGGCAGCAGCTCCTCCTCCTCCTCCAATCTGACGTTGTCTGGGTTTTTTGGTGGCAGTCGTAGTCGCATTCGTTGCCTGTTGCTTGACAGGCTTATTGGGAGTCACTGTAGAAGCAACTCCTCCTCCTCCTCCCAATCCCACTGTCAATGGTCGCTCGATCTTTGTCCTTACGGGCTCCACAATCACCACATTATTGTTGCTTAGCAGCTCCTGGAAACTGTAATCCTGTAGAAAACAATAGATATCGGGAAAAATTTGGATATTCATTTAAAAAAAACATAAATAAAATAATTTAAATAGAAAAAGAATAAAAATAAATATATTCATCGTAAAACTAAATTTAGAATTAACTTTGGGAATTAATTTTCTAATTATTATTTAATTTTCTATATTTTGAATTCCATTTGTAAACTTAATTTAAAATTATTGGGTAATGAACAAATGCTGAATTTTAAATCTGTAATAAAATACAGAATAAATGAATCAAATTAAATTAAATCATCGTCAAACTAAATTTAGAATTCCATTTGTAAAATTAACTTAAAATTTAAAAAGGTTTTTTTAGCGATTACTAGAAAACTTGTGACAAGATTATTTATTAGATATATCTCATAGTTTTTTTGAAAACTGAAATATCGATTTTCTATATCAATAAAATAAAATATTATTGTGAAATACGATTTTTCAACGTTTTTTCAATCATTATAACTATTCTTAAAAAAAAGGAACTTATGAAAAGAATATTTTCAGATGTATAAATATTGATATATCTTATAGATTTTTAAACCTTAAATATCGATATTTTCTTTATCAATAAAATATTCCTACCTGCAAATATTGTATGAGTCCATCAAATTGTGCTTCTTTCTTGTTCCTGGCTGTCAGAATATTGCTCCTGATGAGCTGCTGTGACTTGAGCACCTTGTAGCGTATATGATCAAATTGTGCCGCATCCTCATCATCATCGTCATCATCATTATCATCCTGAACTGCACTCACAATCGTTGCCTTCTTGCAACCATCGCCCAATTCCACAATTTCAATGGAAGGCGGCATAATGCTGCTAAAGTCGTTGGAAATTTGTGCACTTTTCTCACTGACTTTGTCACCCAATTGGAAGTGCAATCGTGAAGTTGTTTCCTGCTGGGTTTCGGTGTCTTTCCTGCCGGGTTCATTGCCTGCCAACTTGTTCCAATAACATTTGACGGCATCCACTTTTTGTAGATATTCGTTGGCCACTTCTCCTACAGTGCTGGACATGCTTTTAGAACTGCTGCGTCTTCTCAATGTGCTGCCGTTGCTGACATTGCTGTCCACCACATGCAGAATCTGTGGACGTGACATTTTCTGTCTAGCTGCAAATGAATCGCTGGATAATACCTTAATGGGTCGTGCCTTGTAAATAGGTGCACCTGTGTGGAGGACACGTCTCTCAGCTGGTTTCCCACTCGACGAGCTGCTGGAGCGACGCAGAGAGCGCTGTGTATGGGATTGGGAATGTGAAGGAGTTGTGGTTGTAGTTGTTGCAGGAATGCAGTTGAAGTTTGTGGTTGCAGTGGAATGCGTTGATTCCTCCTGTATAGCTTCGGTTTGGATGATGTTGTTCTGTGCGTCGGTCACAATAATGCGAAAGGATTGCGGTGGATGATGTTGCTCCCTTGTATGCTGCTCCTGTTTCAGTTGCTCCCTTGGCTGCTCCTGTTGCCAGAGGTTATCTATTGGATTCTTCTCCTGAATCGGTTGCTCCCTTGGTTTTTCCTCTTCTTTCCTCTGCTGTTGCTTCTCTTGAGTCCGCAATTTCTCCTGATTCTTGGGATGTTCCTGTTTCTTGGGATGTTCCTGCTTCCTTAGCTGTTGCTCCCTTGACTTTTCTTCCTTCCTTTGCTGCTCTTTCAGTTTTTCCTGGTTCCTCAGCTGCTGTTGCTCCCAGCGCTTTTCCTCTTCCTTCTTTAACTGCTCCTTTGTTTTCTCCCTCAGCTGTTGCTCCTCCTTTCTCTGCTGCTCCTTAATCAGCCTCTCCTGATTCCTCAACCACTCTTCTTCTCTCAATCTCTCCTCTTCTCTCAACTGCTCCTGCTTCCTCCACTTCTGTTCCTTCTCCCCCAGTTGCTCCGCCTCCACCTGCTCCTTCCTCTGTCTTATCTCTTGGGCACGTCTCTCAATTAACTTGCTAAAGTTAGCCACCTCAATGACAGTCGCTTCCTTGTTCTGTTCTGCCTGTGAAATTGACACGGACAGATTATCGTTATCCTGTTCCTCCTGCTCCTGCTCTTCCTCCTCCTCAGTAAAAGGTGGTGGTGGTGGTGGCAGTGGTTCTTCCTCCTCTTCCTCTTCTTCTGTCTCCACTTGAGATGTCTCCCTTTGTTTTTCCTTTTCCTGCTCCCTTTCGACTTCCTCTAGTTTCTCGGTTTCCTTTTCCGCTTCCTTTTCGCGCTGCCTTTCGCGTTCCTCGTACTCCTTTTGCCGCGCCTTCTGATGAGCGCGTCCAAAGCGTCTTATGGAGTCGTAGGTCTCTGCACTAGTGACCACCTGGTCACCAACTGGTTTCTGTCTCTGCTTTGTTTCCTTTCTTTGCTGTTGTCGCTGTAGATTGTAGGAAGTTCTCAGTTCCTTGTCAATATTCTCGCAAACTTTGAGACTGACACCAATGTTGACATCCGGCAAACTATGATATTGATTCTCCACAAGATTCGATTTGTGGCTAATGAAGCTATCGGTTGCCTGACGCTTTAGTTCCGGTGTGGATGCAGTTGTTCCTCCCGGTTGTTGCTTTAATTCCTGTTCCTGCTTCTGTTTGCGCTTCTCCACGACACTCAGGATGCGTGGTTTGCTGCCACCTTCGATTTTCAGTATCTGCGTGAAGATCTGTGTCTCCAACTTGGGTTGTTGCTGCTCCTGCTTCGGCTCATAGATTGTATCCTCTATGGAAATGTGTAAAAGACTGCGACTTTCTCCCTCTACGCTCTCTAGGAAGGACTCGCAACTCTCGCCTATCAAAGTGCACTCGGAACTGTCCTCGGAGGACAAATAAACGGAATCATAGGCTATAAGTTTATCCAGCTGTTCGCGCTTTAAAGTGTTGTCACTTTCGGTTTCAGTTTCTATCAGACTTTCCTCAGGTTCTATCTGTTTGCTCTCCCTTTCCTCCTCTTCCTCGCTGCTTTCGAAGCGTGTTCTTGTTGTTGTTGTCAGACTAATTAGTTCGTAACTCTCCTCCACTTGCTCCTCCCCCTGATAGATCTCTTCGATATGCGTTAGATCGTATTCCTGCTCCGATAATGACGGACTATCCGTCTGATCATCCGAATTACTTGTTGTTGTCTCTGGAAAGACGCTACTCTGACTATGTTCTGGACAGGATTCCCCACCCAGATCAATGTGACGTTGCTGGTAGCGTTGTTGCTGCTGCTGCTGTCGTCGGGATTGATAGATTCGTGGTCTCTCACTCAACAGAGTCACCGCCTGTTCCAATGCCTCGAATTCTAGTGACGAAGGCTGCACTTGCTCCAGTTGATTGGGATGTGGATGCTGATTGGGATTCTGATGCAGCGAGTTCTTGAAATAGTCGGAATTGAGGCTCTCCAAGTCGCTTTTGTCGTTGTGCCACGGATGCAGTTGCTCATTTAATCCCAATCCCAAGGCCAAGGCGTCCAAGCGTTTTAAATTATCGTAATACACATCAAAATCACGTGACTCACGTTGTTGTTGTTGTCGCTGACGTTGTTGTTGTTGCTGTTGTTGTTGCTGCTGTTGTTGCTGCTGCTTCAGCAACTGTTGCTGCTGATGCGAATCGCAAGTTGTTGCTCCACTCGTGTTGCTTTCAACGTCATCTGTTGCCTCCTCACTTTGTGGCTCACTTTGCTGCTGTTTATGGTGCAGTCTAAGGGAAGAGAGAGGGGTGGAAAAAAGGGGGGTATTATTTATAATGTTGCTATTGTTTTTTTTTGCATTTGTCGGTTTTGGATCAAAAGTAAATTATAGTCAAGTTTTGTGGCCTTGTTCATCAACTGCTTGACTGACTGATGCCACTGTAATTGTAATTGCATTTGACATTGACAACAGCTCTATGCACGCAAATCAACTGACAAATCATGTGATTTGATCAGTCAATCAGTCAGTCAATCAATCAGTGGGATAATGCTGGAATTATTGGAACTGAGTCTGAGCTTAAACAGTTTTCATTTAATAATTCGAATAGTGAATTAAGAATTAGTCAGTCAATCAACGTGTAACTTGATAGTCTGGTCAATCAATCAGTCAATCAATCAATCAACGAAATATTGTTGGAGATAATGTTGGTTTCATTTAATAATTCGAATTGTGAATTTAGAATTTGTCAGTCAATTTTAGAGTAAATTGATAATCTGGTCAGTCCATCAGTCAATCAATCAATAAGATAATGTTTGAAATATTGGAACTGAAACTGAGATCAGATTGGATTTAATAATTCGAATTGTAAATAAAGAATTTGTCATTTAATAAAAGAGTAACTTGATAGTTTGGACAATCAGTGAGTCAGTTAATCAGTCAATCAATGGAATAATGTTGGAAATTTTGAACTAAGACTGAGCTCAAATAAGTTTAATTTAATAAATCGAATTGTGAACTAAGAATTTGTCAGTTAATTAAAGAGTAAGTTGAAAGTCAGTTCAATCAATCAGTCAGTAAGTCAATCAATAGCATAATGAGCCTGCTAACAGTTGAATATATAAACTTAGACTCAGGTCAAATCGATTTGCTATAATCGTAGATTTAATTGTGTTGAGAGTTAAAAAAAATAAACAATTTGTCAATCAATCAAACAGTAATTACATTGCTTAGTTAATCTGTCAATCAATCAACACATTTATGAACATAATAGTTGGAAATCAAAACTGATTTTACAGAAATTTTCTTTTCGAATTTTCAAATTTGAATTCTGTTGCAAATTAAACAAACTAAGAATTTGTGAGTCAATCAAAGAGCAGCTCAATCAATCAGTCAAATAATAATCCTGCTGAAAGTTGAAGTTGGAAACTGAGAATCAGCTTAAATAGATTTGCTTTAGTCGTTTGAAATGCGTATCAAGAGTTTGTCAGTTTGTCAGCAGCTTGATGGCCCAGTTAGACAGTCAGTCAGTCAGTCAATCAACGGAATAATGAACCTGCCGACAGTCGGAGATGAGAACTAAAACTTGGCTTAAACAAATTTGCTTTAATACTC
The DNA here is from genome assembly GCA_035042165.1 of Drosophila kuntzei. Lineage (NCBI taxonomy): Eukaryota > Metazoa > Arthropoda > Insecta > Diptera > Drosophilidae > Drosophila > Drosophila kuntzei. Next base: position 140,468 of record JAWNLU010001432.1, read on the forward strand.
GTAGTTGAGATTTGTCTAACAGATTCAGGGAATGTCATGGCCCTTATCTAATCTTCCATTACGGCACATTTAGCGTATCCAGAACGCCCAAAGCTTTATATTCCGAACCCTCGACCCTTGATCCCCGACCCTTAACCCTAAACTAAGCTCTTTCTATTGCCAGCTCAGTTTACAGCTCACGTTGCACTTAGTCGCAATGTTTGCTCAGTCACTTGACGCGACGATTTGTGGCAAATTAAACGACAGACGAGGAGAAGAACAAGAAGCATCCGTAGATGCAACATTCGCATCCGCAGCTCAGCTGTCATTGCCAGGACAAAGATGTACACAGAGAGAAAAATTCAAGTATTTCCTACTTGAAACGTCACCTTTATTTTTCACTAAGATTGAAATTACTAAAGTAGAGTATTTCAATCTTATTTCAAGTACGAAATTTATGTATTTTAGTATTTTCAAACTTAAATTAACTTCAAAGCTTACTTGATTTAAGGACAATTAAAACTGGTTCCTATTCCTTTTAATTCTGGAACTGAGTACAAAATCCTGGTAAAATTTGGACATGTTACTTGATTTAAGCATAATGCAGACTTAAATCAAAATCGTGTAAGCAAAAACCATTTGGGAATTCTAAGCAAACGAACGATAATAATATTTAAAAATTGAATTACTTGATTAAAGATTTTACAAACTTCAATCCTGAGTCCCGAACTTATATAAAGAATTTTCACACTCATTTATAGTAATTTTAGAGTTTTATTTGATTCAAGATTTTTTGTACTTATATCAAGATTGTTACTACTTGATCATAAAATTTTAATGCTCATTTTAATTAATTCGTATAATTTTTAAGTATCGAAAAACCTTTATTAAAGTTCATTCGAACTTTATCTTAGTACAACTTTTTTCTCTCTGTGTATGTCCTGAGAGAGAGACTGAAGCTAAAAGCTTTTGAATGCACCATAAATCAGAAAAGGATGCGCACAATGCACAACACATGATGTGGCATTAAATCTTTCTCTCATTTCTCTTCCTCTTTCTCCCACTAAAATGCAAGCCAAAACTTTGTTTTTAACACACTTAACACATTAAAGTTATGCAATAGTTTTAAGTGGAACTTAAAAATAAATAAATAACACACATGAAACGCAATTTTGCGGTGGCATCAAATGTCAAACCGCACAGTGCAACAATGCGTGCCACAATAATTAGCCTGACGAGATATATATGTATGTATTATATTCACAAAATTGGCAGCAAATCGGAAACCGACAAACCGATAAATCGACCACAAACAACACAAATTTAGCGACAACCTGTTGACTGATGTTGAGTTGGCCAAGAGCGTCGCGTAACAACTGCGAAAAGACGCTGGCAAATTGACTTTGACTACGTTTACGTTTACGAGGCGTATGCGTGATGTTTCCGTCTCTCTGTCTCTCCCACTACACTAGACAACAAAATAATTAAATACATGAGCTTATAATTATTATGTGCAATTATTATCAATTTTCAACATTAATAATTGAGTTCTCATGCCATCTAAAATTTGTATGCTCAAAAAGATTCACTTCCCATGTGCCAGTTAACTGGGAAAATATTTTACTTGGCGATAAATTTGTTTTGTAAAATATTTAACAAAACGAATTTAATTGATGTAAAGCTGCAAAACATTGATTTGTATCACAGCTTAAGAAATTTAAAGCATTATTTTATATTCTGGTATTGTAAAATACAATTTTATTTTTTTTTTGCCGGTGTATCGATAGATTTTTTTCACATAAAATGTTAACAAAAAATAATTTTTAAATTCTAAAATAACTCCGAATTTATATATAAATGAAGTATGAAAAAAATACACCCAACTATAAAGATATAGTATGTATATGGTATTCAATTTTATTTTATAAACCTAGTTGTCTACTGTATTGTTTTTTTTTTGACACTTGATTAATTCATATCTTGAAGCTATTTAGACCTAAGTATTATAACATGAAATTTATAGATCATTTGATTTCATACATACGCCCTTAAATTTGTTTATTAACTTTGTTATCTGGTGTATTTTATATAATTGATATACTTCTAAATGCCTTTCGAATAGTGTTTTAGGCATAACAATTATTTCACTAACTTTATAGTCAATTTGATTTGTATCTACTTTCCTTGTTATCTAGTGTACTTACGCGGTATTTTAGGCTACTGATATATCTTTATAATACCTTTTTCGAATGCTATTTCAGTAATAACACATCTGAGACTAACTTTATAGTCAATTTGATTTTATCGACTTTTTATTCGATTAATCTTGTTGTCTAGTGTATTAAAGGCAACTGATATACCTTTATAATACCATTTTCGACTTCTATTTCAATAATAACAAATCCGAGACTAACTATATAGTCAATTTGATTTGTATCTACTTTCAATACGATTAACCTTGTTGTCAAGTGTACTAGCGCGGTATTTTAGGCAATTGATTAATACCTTTACCGAATTCTATTTCAGTAATAACAATTCCGAGATTTGTATCAACTTTCCATTTGTTTAACCTTGTTGTGTAGTGTATTTAGTCGTTATTTGTTGCGGACAAGTGATTCACTTACCGTGGCGATTCACGGAAAAAACCGCGATTAACTAGCCGGGCACGCGGTATTAACTGCGATCGTCTCCGACTGCTATTTGCGGATCCAATTTGCAGATCGCTAAACGTCTCCTCACGTATCACCGCCAAACTGCGCGATCTTCTCAAGCTGCACGATTCGCTGCCAAAGTCCAAATAAGTTGCGGTTACGGTTGCCTCAACAGTTGCTGATTTTTCTGCTGCCTTTTCAGCAGTTACTGTTGTTGTTGTTGTTGTTTCTACAGCTGTTGCTGTTGTTGTTGCTGTTGTCGCTACTGTTGTTGTTGTGGGTGAGGGTGGTTGTGATTGTTGTTGTGGTTGTGGTGTTGTTGCTGGCTCAAAGTTGTTGTCGTTAACTACAAGCAATTCAATTATTAATTATTACTCGTGTACTCATTAAAAATAAACGTAAAGGGGTATAATCGACAAAAAACAAGTTAGCTAAGGCCCTAAAAAGTATATTAAGTATATTAAATAATTGATTTAACATAGAATAAAACTCAAATCAAGTAGTTTATTTATATTTATCATCTTTAACTATTTAATTTAAATTTATATATAATTTTTAAGCAATGCGGTTCGGTATTTTTAGCAATGTGAACCGGTTTTATAAACCATACCCTTAAAACTTTTTACCACGCGAACCCGAACTAAACCACTTTTTTTAATATAAGCTTTGGTTCGAAAAAAAAATATAATTACATAAATTTAAAGATTTTTTAATATTGCGCAACTATTTGAGACTTCGAATAAAAATTCATAAAATAATAAGTCATATTTAAATCATAATTAATTTAGAAATTTGCAAAAATATAATTTTTATTAATAAAATATTTCATTAGTTTTTAAAATCAAGAAGAAATTAATACAATTAAAGTAATTTTATATTTTAAATTGAACCAAGGTTCAAATCCAAACTTTGGGTTCAAGGGGCATATAAACCGGTTCGCGAACCAAAACTAAGTCTTGCTTTATGACTCAAACCACCAAACTAAACGTTTACCAAAAGTTTGGTGCTTTGCAGCCTTGGTTTTGAGGGTTTATTTCAGCGGTGGACACGAAATTTTCCATCGAGGGCACTACAACAAACACAACTTCTAAAGTCATAAATTAAAGCAAAATGAACACATTTATGGCTCGATCATTTTCTCTGTATTTGTTGCTGTGGAGCAGGCGCCTTTACTTAATGTATTTTGTTGTTTTAATCTCGCTCGAGTTCTTCAAATGTTTTGACAAAGAAAATTTACATATTTGTTTTTTATTTTATTTTTTAAATAAGTATTTTAATAAATAATCTTAAAAAATGATTTTTTCTCTCTACATTTTTTGTAGGCTTATTTTAGTCCAGAAATTCTTTCGACACAATGAGTTCATATATTTGTTTTAAATTTTCTTTTAAAATTTGTTTATCGCAATGGAAACCATTATTTCTTTATTTTCTAACTTTTTCTAAGAACCATAAACAACTAAGAAAAAGATTTAAATAAAAAATCTTTTAAAACGTTTTTTTCTTTTGCTAAATAAAATATGTGAGGTTTTCAAATTAGGGTGTCTACTAGTCTGGCCACTTGGGTACTTGGTTACTTGTTTCGTCTCACTTGAGTGCATTTATTTGAAGGTTTTAGACTTTAACTCACCGTCGTAGTTGTCGAGCTGTTGAAGCGACGCTTCCGCATCGAAATGCCAATAGAACTCGGCAATGTCCAAAGCGTTCTCCTCCCGCTCCAGCTGTGTGTAGTCCAAGGATCGAGCGTTCCTCAGCTGACCGTGTCCAGTTCCAGGTGCAACTCCAGCAGCTGCGATTCCCACACGACACTGCGTCCAATGTGGTTGAGCATGTGGTGTCAAAGGTGCTTGTAAATGTTGATGATGATGTTGTTGTTGATGGTGCTGATGATGATGATGTTGATGGTGGTGCGTCTGGTGGTGCAGTTGCCTGTGATCTATGCCAGCGCCAGCTGCTCCATGGCAGCTGGTGGCCAAATCGAGATGCGAGACGGATTTGTGAGTGTGCCTCCAACCGGCGGCTCGCAGTTGTGGACAACGTGGATCGTGGGTGGTTTTCTGGTGGTGCGTGTGGTGGTGCAGCTGCTGTTGATGTTGCTGCTGATGCTGCTGCTGGTAAAGATTACCGTTCGTATCCTCCAGACGCACTCGATCCACGTAGTTATGCTGGTAACTGTAGCTGTCCTTGCCACTGTATAGAGGAGAAAATAAAGTGTTCTTTAAGAAAATCCATTTCTTTATTTACAAAATTATATTTAATAGTAATATCTAAACATAATTCTAATTAACGAGTGGTAACCTAGGAAGATTAATAAAATAATTGTTTTGAAAGGAAAAATTATTTTCTCAACCTCTAATTCATTTCTGGCAGATTTTTTTAACCCTATAATTAAATTATTCAGCTTATTTGCTTAAAATTCATTACTACACAATTTTGCTAGTTTTTGAAACGATCTTTGTTTAAAAAATCACAATCTCTTATCAATTTACCAGATTTGTGCTCCATTTTTAAAACTTTTGATGAATTTATGCTGCTTGTTTACTATACTTCTATTTTTACACAGTTTTGGTAGTTTTTAAAACTAATTTTGACTCCGTTTTAACCCAAATTATGTCGATTATTATCTGAAAATTTGGTGTAAGAGATAAATTTTTTTGTAATCATTTTATGTACTAAAAATTTATTTCTACACAATTGTGCTAGTTTAGGTAGTTTTTGAAACGTTTTTACGTTTCAAAACTCACTTTCTTCACACTTTCGCTTCAATTTTTATCAGGTTTGTGTTCCATTTTTAACCCTTTTTTGGTGAAATTATGCTGCTGGTTTACAAAAATTCCATTTTTTCAAATTTTTGTAGTTTTTAAAACGAATTTTGGCTTAGTTTTAACCTATAAACCCAAATTATGTCGATTATTATCCGAAAATGGCCTAAAAAATCAATTACTTTGCAATTTCGACAAATTAGGTCGGATTTTAAAAATGCTTTAGGAACAGTATTTTTAAAAAACAAAAATAATTGTATTTAAGTATTTATTAGCGTGAATATTCTTGAATTTAAGTTGGTTTCAAAAATCATTTTCTTCTCAATGCGCTTCTAAATTTTATTCTTAAATAAATTTCTCTTGAATTTCGCCTTTAAGGCAGAAGCGTTAATAAAGTTGTTGGACTTGCTCTGCTTCTTCATTCTGTCTCTCCCTCTATTAATTTCTCCCCCTCTGCTTGATTTGTGTACTACCTAAACTTCATTTTCAGCTTCTGCCGTGTTCTGGAAAACTCTTACGCTTGTATTTCGTCACGTTTTCTGGTTACTTAGCTGACCACTAAGTGAATTAAGCCTAAATGTCTGATACGATAATCGTAAATTGCACTCATTCATTTGTACTATACTTAAATACACACATATGTAGGTGTGTATACACACACAGATACACACACACACACACACATATTTAACGAATCAACAGTCGAATCAGAAGCAAAAGCAAAAGCTGCAACACGAGCAGAAACACTTTGCTCATCGAAGCATTAAAGCCAAGCAATTGCTTATTGCCTTTGCTCCAGCTACGAGTATTTTCCGCTTTTCCTTTACTTTTCCCCTTCCACCTCCCCTTTTTGTAGCTTTATTTCAAGTTAAAAGCTTGTACTTTGAAGCAGTCGCCGATTAAATGAAGCGTGGGAGCTGCGACAGCTTCGGGGGAAAAACCATTGCGACAATTGCTTCGTATTGGAATTCCCTTTGAAGGGGGAGGAAGAGAATCTGTTGAGAACTGTAGGTAAAAGCTAAAACCATTTGCTGCAGGTGAATTACATGATTGATGAGCATAGATTGATTGGGTGCGGAAATTAAAAAGATGAACTTGGATGACAATTTATTTGCTGTCAGAAACACTCAGGCTTATACCCTTATATATCTATGCCATGTGAAAGGATAAGGTATCTTATAAAAAAACTTCTTTAAGAAGTAAAAGTCTAGTGACAAAACACTTTCCGTGCCCCAAAATTTCTGATATCCAATTTTGTGACGAATGATATTACATTTAATATACAAATTATTCTAAAATAAAAGAAAGATTGGCATCAATTATGTTGCGAAAATTATTAGACTAATTACATAAAATAATATAAATAACAATAATAATTTAAATAATAATAATAAATATTATAAATATAAAGTAAAATTTAAAAAGAGTACGGCATTAAATTAGTCTAAATTTTTGTGTGAAATTTTGGGTGTTGAATATTTGTACACATATCAGTACAAGTTCAACAAGTTTATTGACAAAATTGATAACAGAAGTTTTGGGAATTAATTAATAACTTATGTTACTCGCGAAAGGGTTTTTATATGATATTCTTAAAGTTGAAAACCGTTTTCTTTGTTGATATACAATTTAAAAGAGCAAGTCATTCTCTAACTTTTAAGAGGGAAATTTTTTATAAGAGATTTGACCCACTACTCCAATAAATTAATACCAATATTAAATGAATTTATCTTTTAATGAGTAAGAGATTTAAATAAAATTAAAACGCAGATTTATTTATTAATATTTAAATTAAAACAAAATATTTTAATTCTCTTTTTAATATTTATCTTTTAATAATAAATAGGGAATTTGTTAGGGAATTTTTTTACCTAATAAATTATTTTTTTTTTATTAATAATAAACTGTTCCACTTCCAAAAATGCCTATTAAGGTATAAGTTATAAAGTTATTAGAACTTCTGGCTCGATTTTATTTCATAATAATTAGCAGAAGCTTCATAAAAATACCTTTTATATATATTATCAATATTAGCTTTATTTCCAAACTGTCAAGCTTAGAGAAAACTATTCCCAAAAGTCTTCCACTCACAAAATCTGAATAATTGCTCTTTTTCCTCATTGAGGGCACTTCATCTATGTTAGTTCTGTATTCCAATTCGTTTACTTAATAGAGAATGTAACTGAAAATGGCAACAGACAATCAACTTTTGAAGCTCTTCCAACCATTTAATCTCCAGTACTTTTAGTTAGATATTTAAAATAAATACTTGACGTTTATGCAACATTTGGCACGTTGTAGTTGCAGTTGCAGTTGCAGAAGCAACCCAGTTGCAAAGTCGTATAAGTTAATTGCCAGGCCCACAATATTTAGTAGTTGCCCTGACCTTAATGCCACAGGCAGAGAGAGAGATGGAAATATTCAGTATGAAAGTGAGAGAGGAAAATGGGAAGCTGCTTCCATTACAATTGCAAATTGCAAATGCTGCCATCTAATGTCTAACTATGCTGGCAAAAGCTGTGTAAAGGAAGCCAAATCGCCAGGATTCTGTCGCGACATCCTGGCGGCAACTGCTGTTGCCTGTCTGGGGCAACCTTTGGTTGCGACTGCGACTGTTGCCGTTGTTGCAAGTGCAACTGCTGGCTGTCCTTGTTTTATGCCTGACTCTCAGAAATTTACGAGTCTTGTTGCTGGTGCAAATAGATGATGACGCCGACGCCTGTCTAAGTTTCTGTTGCCACCCAAAATGCGGCATGCAACACGATGCTGACGTTGACCTCCTCTATGGAAATTGTACACCAAAAAATATGCAAGGTTGTTCCAAATTTCACTTTCCTATTTAATTTACATACATATTTTTAGCTTAGGAATAACTGATGAACTTAAAAGAATTTAAACAGATCTGGAAATTTAACATAAAATGAAAAAAGTTAATTTAAAATTTTAGTTTCGTATTTATTTTACAGAAATATTTATAGAAATAGAAATAAACGATGATCTTGAACAGAATTTGAATATTTCTGGAATTTTTACACAAAAATATACCAGTTTATTTAAAGTTTTTCAGTAATTTATTTATTTTACTGAAATATTTATAATTTAGTTTAGGAATAACTGATGTTTCTGACAAGTATTTCAATATTTATGGAAATTCTACCAAATAATATACAAACTGGTTTCAAATTTCAGTTTTCTGTCGATTTTACAAAATTATTTATTTTACAGAAACCCGATTAAAAATATCTGAAAAAATCCATAAATTCTTGGTGTACTTTTCTTTAGATGGGAATAAATTTATATATAATATTTTCATTATCACTCTTATTTTTATAAAAAAAAATCTACAAATTATTTTCATTTTACAATTATCTATTAATTTTATTTTTTAATTACAATTCCTGCAAATAGTTTAGGAAAAAGTATTTAAATATTTTTGAATAATTTATGCAAAACAGAAATTTACAAAAATTAAATATCAAGCTGAGAATTATGCAATGAATACTTATTTTAAATTACATTAAAGAATTATAATGAATTTGTTTTCTGGCCAAACCTTTTTCGTGAGTCTCTCTAATTACTGAGTTTTAGCCTAACCTCATTTGTCTTTGCCAACTCACATATGTTGGTTTTAAGCTGCGGGTCAAGAGGTTAGAGCATAGGTTAATGCACACATTGTCTTAATTTTTGGGTAACATTTTTGTCGCGTTTTCTTTTGCAATTCAATTAAAAGCTAATTAGCTCTCGACTGTCATTAGCGTTGCCAAATTCCCACTCTGCCACCTTTAAACGTGTGGCAAACCCATTTTTCCTCTTTGCGTGTTTATCTTTCAGTTTATCTGACTAAAATGATCTTTTGTCATTTTAACCATTACCATGTTTTTTTTTTATCACTTTTTATAATCCACAAACCAACAATGAAAATAAGTTTCTAAGTACTTAATCATTTATGTTATGACTTGTGTTCAACTTTTCTCCAACTTCTGAAAACTCTCATAATAAATAAATTTTCTAAATGAAAATCTTGACTTTTGATAGACATGTACTTTTGTTTGTCAACTTTTTATTCTTAATATTTCATAATAATCGCAAGGCAAATAAAGAAGTAAGGAAAAAAGAAGGAAAGAGTATTTGACAGTCTCCCATTGCTGTCTGTTAAAATTTTAGAATCCGGTTTTTGCTCTTCAATATTTTTATATGTTTTTTATATTATTATTTTCTATTTGCTTTGCGGCTTTCAGTTGTAATTACTTTTTAATACATTCGAGTGTTAAAATACAACTGTGTTTATATTATTTTTTATCATTTTATTTATTTGCCGACTTATATTATAAAAAAAAGCATTAATTAGTATATTTTTTTGCGGTTTTACGACTGCCGCTGTCAGCATTAAAATTTAAACGCAATTTAAATTTAGTCTAAAGTCACGTGTTAGCATTTAGCGGCATTTTAAATGTGTTTTAGCTTATTTACGTGTGCAGCGTATAAATTTGTCGCGTCTGTAAAAAACATTTCGAGAGTTTTTTATGCAAATGCAAATTTTGTCTGTCAACAAAAAACAAACAAATAATAAAACATATATTTTTGGTAGGATATTAAATACCCTTGATTTTTGCAACTAGAATTAATTGTAAATAAATATTTATGCATTTATAATTTACCGAAAAAGCCCCTGTAGTTAATATATATTTGTCAAGCTATAAGCAATCGATAAAACAATATATATTTAAATTAAAATTAAAAATTTTAAATAATAAAATAAATTGAATATTTGCATATGTTTATATTGAAATAAATCTATCTTTCAATTTAAATATGCTACGCAATTCAGTCTACCTATCAACAAAAAACAAACAAAAAAATATGTTTTTAGCATACAGCATTTTAAATACCCTTGAAGTTTGAAACTAGACTTTAATGTAAATAAATATTTATGCATTTATAATTTACCGATAAAGTCCCTGTAGTTAATATATGTTTATTTATTTAATATAAACAGACACAAGAAAACTATACACATATAAATTAAAATTAAAATTTTAAATAACAATATAATTTATATATTTAAACAACAAAACTACAATATATATTTAAATTAAAATTAATATTTTAAATTTTAAATAACAAAATAATTTATTTGCTTACATATTTTTACAATAAAATAAATCTAGTTTTCAATTTAAATAATCTACGCAATTCATAAAAATAATAAGTAAATAAAAGTTAATGTTGTTGAAAAAATTTAAAACACAAACGACGGCTAATTAAAATGTCTTAATTTATGCTGTGAAATGCAATAAAAATTAAAGAACTGACAAAACCAATAAAAGAAAGCCAAACAAGTATAATAGCAGCCACAAAAAAATGCAACGACTACAATATACCCTCACTTGAAAATTCACAAGTGTATGTTACATAAATTTACACATAGTTCATATGCCTAGATTAAAAAAGATAATCAAATGTAAATAAAACGCATATTTTATGGCATTCAACATTGGTTTTCTGTTTTTTTTTATGAACAACGGCGCCAATTGCTCATTAAAGAGCAACTAATTTAATTATATGCAACAACCACAAATACAATGTAGACAAAAGAATATGGCGAAAAAGTGGATTATTTCGTGGCAATGATGGAAATGTTGGAAAATGGGAAACTCGCATGACAGCTTCAAATTAATTAACACAGAAAACTATTGGGCGAGTAATAAAACAATAAGCAACAGCTAACAATTTACATGAGGAGCGCCAACAATAAACGAAGCATAAACTCGCAAAAAAACGATGCAAAAAAATGAAAACCGTAAAAAATAGAGAAAAATATAGTTGAAAAAAAGATATATATATGAAATTGCAATGGCGCTATTCACACAGCATATTTTATAATTGCACAAACTAGAATAAATAGAATAAATATTACAGAAATGTAGAAAAATATGGAAGAAAAAAAATAGAAAAAAGCGCACACAACTTGAACAATCAGAGCAGATACACATTGAAGAGGTTTTTCCTTTCCCTTCTTACCACTTTTCCTGCCCCTTCCGAGTGGCAATTGAAAAGCAGCTGCCAAAAAAAACCTGATGACAGCACCGCAGGCAACAAACAAACAACAAACACAATAACAACAACGAACACGCGACATTTGCAATGACATTTTGCAAAAATTTGGCAATTTCCACAATGATTCCATCGATGGGGCAATAAAAACAACAACAACAAGAGAAACAATGAAATGAATAATTTGAGTGTGGAGAGAGCGGGTAATCGTACACTGAGAGAAAAATCGTATTATAAAAAACTTCTTTAAGAAGTAAAAGTCTAGTGACGAAACCGTTTCCGTGCCCCAAAATTTCTGATATCCAATTTTGTGACGAATGATATTAAATTTAATACTAAATTATTCTAAAATATTCTGCACTGCGCTTTACTATTATTTTTAGATATAAAGAATCATGACCTTTTTGCGCAATGTGCCGAATGCCAAACTTTTTTTATTTCAAAATAATTCTTATATTAATTGTTAGTTAAAGTCATTCCTTTCGATCGGTACATAAGTCGATCCGATCGGGCAATCGTACCAAATTATCCATTCTTTGTTTATATATTGCTAGTCGCCTTTCGGACTAAGAAGAATTTCTTGATATCAAGTGTTGTTTCAGCATTGTTTTGAGAATATTAGGTTATCAAAATAATCCCAAAACTCTTAATTTTAGGCTGTTAAGAACGATTTTTACCTAAGCTAATAAACAATCGTTATTTCATGTTTATATTTAAGAACAATTCTTGATTATGAAATTTTGTTCTTATTTTCTATTGCTAAACAGTTCTCTTAAAGTAAGAAAACTGAACACTGAATCGTTCTAAAAAAATTCTAAACCGAAACAGGAATAATTTAAGAACTCTTACTGCTTTTTTCTGAGTGTACTCATAATACGAATACGACATCGGTCACTAACAAATGTTAAATCAATATTGCGAATAAAACTTATATATAGTTTGTGTCTCCTTCGTCGCAAATTGCTTTTGAGAAGGTCGTTAAAAATCCGTTGCAGCTGCCAATAATGATGAGAAATTATCTTGCAGTATTCTCAAGAAAAGTGACTCGTAAAAGAAAATCCATGTGAGGAAGGAAAAGCCGAGAAACGAAAACGGAATATAATAAATGTCAACTATTAAATCAAATTTGCCAAAATAGAAAAATAATATCAATGCTTTCGATCTATGAACAGAGATTTTGGTCATAAATAATACTAAACTAACTTATTATTGATGATGATAAGTTATGAATATTTAAGTAGGTTAATAGTTTGTAACTTTAAAATATTATATTTCAATAATTTTTCTTGTTTTAAATTAGTTTTTGAAATCGTTTCAATTGTATGCTGAGTAAATGAGAGAATATGATTTTAAAAAGGGGATACAAAATCATTTAAAGAAGATAATAGTTATAAAATTGGTAAAATAATAAAGATAACAAAATGATGATAATGAATATGTTATAAATATCAACGACAATATATGCTATAAATATTTAAATGGGTTAAAAGGTTGTAACTTGGATAGATTTTTCAGGTTTTAATTAAATTTTTTAAATAGTTTCAATTGAATGATGGGCAATTGAGAGAATATGATTTTAAAGCATGTAAAAAAATAAGAATTTAAAGAAGATAATAGTTATAAAATAAGAATAATAACTTAGATAATAAAAATAATAATAATTATGAAAAAATAGTTATAAAATATGACAAATTAAGCTTTAAATATTTAATTAGGTTAAATGCTTTAAGATTTTATATATTAATAATTTTTCTGATTTTAATTTAGGTTTTGAAACAGTTCTTGGCCAAAAGAGAGAACATGATTTTAAAAGATGTAAATTACATCAATTAAAGAAGATAATATTAATTTATTTATTTATATTTAAAGAAGATAATTTTTATTTATTTATATTATAATTGTAATATAAATTGTAATAATTACACTATTAATAGCAATGACAATATGAATATTTAATCGAACTTTTGCTGGAAAAGTTCTCTGATGACTTTTCGCAGTGAACTGTTGTGCTTAAATGACCATCAATAATTTGGCAAATACCTGCAGCTCTAATTAATGGCCCTAGAGATATTATGGCTAATGCAGATGAGCAATTACCTGGACTATTGTGAGTCAATCCTTAAGGTTGCCATTAATGCAAATGAAAATGGGCGCATTAATTCACTCATTGAATGCGTCAGAAGAAGAGAGGAGAAAGGTGAAAAGACGCAGCTCATTAATGATGCTGTGGCTTTTGTTTACTCCAAACGTAAATATTGACAAATTGTGTGTGTGTGTGTGTTTGTCTTTTCTTTGTTGTAGTTGTAGTTGTAGTTGCGAATCTTGTGGGTTGACACACATTGAGATACCGGCATACAATTGAGCTTTAACTTCACTATTTGCACACTTTTGGCTAAAACCGAAAAAAACTCGAGTTAACTACACTGCGGGTAAAAGGGGATAAAAGGGGGTGGGTTGGCAGCTTTCTTTTGGCGCCAACTTTTTGCACTGCTTGTTGATTTTTGTGGTTAGGGCCCAAAAAAAGGCTTTTATTGTGCATGACACCAGTGTTGGCAGTTTAGCTTTTTTTGCGCTAGATCTAGCTTGATGAACAGTTTTTGAAATAAAAGAAAAGCAATTAAATATGTTTGTTGACAAATTTATTTATTTTTATTATTTATTTTTTATATAGATTTTATTTTTGGTTTTTTTTTAAGTTTATACCCGTTACTCGTGGAGTACAATTATTTTTATGTTAATTTAAGTCTCGTTGATTATTTATATTTTAATGCCTTTCTTTTCCTTTACTTACATTAATTTCTTCTATTTAATTTTTTATTCTTTTTTAAATTTTTCTTCTTCTTTTTTTTCAATAATTTTTTTAGTTCTTTTATATTTTTTTAATTTTATACTCGAGGCGTATAATTTTTGTTTGGTGCATTTAAACAATATTTTTGAACATACATGTTTATTTATTTTTAATATCGTTACTTATTTAATTTTTTAGTTTTACTTATTTTTTAAATTAATTTCTTTTAGTTCTTTTTTATTTTATATACTTTTTTTATTATTAAGTTTATATCAGTTACTCGTGGAGTACAATAATTTTTTGGTGCATTGAAGCATAATAATTTTTAACATATTTATTTATTTTTAATCTCGTTATTTACCTATTTTTTACATTCATTTCTCTAAGTTATTTTATATTTTTTAGCTTATACCAGTTACTCATGGAGTATAATCATTTTTTGGAACATTTATTTTTGAGCATATTTATTTATTTTTATTTCCTTATTTTTTTGTTATTTTAGTTTTTAATTTTTTACATTAATTTTTTTTTATTTTGTACCCTTTTTTATTTTTTAGACTTATTTATTTTTTATGCTTTTTTTATTTTTTTGTTTTCTTTTTATTAAGTTTTTACTGTAGTTTATTTTAAATGTCAATATTCTGACAACACTACATTCAACTTACAATATAAACAAAAAAAACAACAATACGCATAGAATGATATGTTTACTCTCTCTATCTCTCTGGCGCTCTCTCCCACTTTTCACTCTCTCTCACTTTTGTGCACTTGTTTCGCGCTCTTTGTTGTTTGTGTTGTGCGCGCGCTTGCGTCTCGCGATCAACTGAAGAGTCGACGTCGACGCTTTGTCTGCAAGCTTCGCGCTCCGCTGCCAGCGTCAACGTCGAGGCTGCGACTGCGCAGCAGCAGCGACGCCGTTGACTTGTGTTTCACTGCCAAACGTTCCCATGCCGCTGTGCCCCTTCTCTTTCCCACCTTTAGCGCTTGGTTTAAGGTTAACAAAATTACATGCCACAGTTGCCACAGCAACAACAAAATGACAACAACTACAACAACAACAATGAGGCAATTTTTGGTTTAAATTTCACAAGTTTTACAATTTTTATATATTTTTTTTTTGTTTAGATTTTTAATGCAATTTTTGAACTTTAGCGCGACACTTTATTTGTTGTTTGTGCTTTTTTCTTAATTAAGTTTGTTGAGTTGTTTAATTGAGTTTCGCTCGGCAGGCAAAAAAGTAAAAGTTATTTAGTAGCTCAATTAAACCAGTTGTCAACTTTGGCCCATTAAAATGCTCTTAACGCATTTCAGAATTGGCAACAAAGACTCGCCATGTGTTGCCAAACACTCTAAACAAATCTGTACCCAAAAGTGGCAACTTCCCTTTTCCTCCCCCCTCTCGGTTCTATCTCAAGGTTGACCTTTGACTGCCAATTGAGCACGCGCTTTTCCCCCTGAGTTGAATCAACTAACTTAAGGGTCACTTTTAAGTTTCCAATGTGGCATTAATGTGACTTTTGTAGCTGCTGTTTTTTAATACCAATAACACTACACTTTCTACTACCAAGTTTATATACTTTTTTCTATGCTTTAACACATATTTTTCACAATTAAAAAATTCACATTAGTTTGCTGTACATAAGCAACAAATGTATTTTGTTTAATGTAAATAAAATATGTAAAAATTAAGAAAAAACATTTTAACTTTATAGTGGAAAAATGTTATAACTAAAGGTAGATGAAATAGATAAATTTATTGCATAACTTCAGAAAGTAATGTCACTATTAATATTAAATAATAAATCATTATAATCATTAATCATTTAATAGTTGGATAAAAAAAAATTAAACTTAAAAATTAAAAAAGTTTAAACTTTTAAAAATAGGCTATTCTTCTACACTGATAAAAAATACAAAAAAATGTTTGTTTTCGATGCATTATTAATTAAAGTTGTTAGTTCTGAGACCAAAATCTTTATTATAGGCCTTTCATCTAGACTTTAGAGAAAATCCCTTGACTTTAAAACCATTAATTTAAAGAAGCTTATATTTTTCTCTAGAAGCTGTTTTATTTATAAATATTTAAGACGAATATTCTTGATTTTTGTAACCGTTCTAATAAATCAGTGTATAAGAATAATTTTCAAAAATTCAAATAATATTACAAATTACAATTTTAAATAAAAAGAATTTTCAAAATTACATTTTTAAACAAAAAAAAATTGTTTTTTAAATTAAAATTATATTACAAATTACAATTATAAATAAAAAGAATCTTCAAAATTATAATTTTAAATAAGCAGACTCTTCAAAAATAAAAATAATATTACAAATTCAAATTTGAAATAAACAGCTTGAATTAAATATTAAAAAACATATTCTGCTTAATGTTTTTAAATCAAACATTTTGTTAAGATAAACGATGTATTTTAAAAACAGCAAATATATCAACCTCTCTCTCTTCCTCCCTCTTCAATTTCACACTCAATTAATTTTATTTGCTTTGAAACTTTCAACTTTCGCACCACTGTAAAGCTGTTTTGTGAAAATTACGCGAAAATGAAATAAAATTGAGTAAAGTTAAGAAAAGTTGGCAATGCCAATATCGTTTGGTTAATTGTGGGGCGAGGAAAGGGCAGGGAATAGGCAGGGAATGAACTCAGTTGAACTGTGAGTACAGCAAACACGTTAATTGAACTCTTGACGTGTTGTTGTTACCATTATTATTGTTGTTGTTGTTGTTATGGTTGTTGTTGTTGCTGGTTTGTTTGCCTATTTCGTCATCACCTAGTTAACTTTAGTATGTGTGTGTGTGTGTGTGTGGTAACAAAAGCAACGGAAATGCGTTACATACATATGTATGTACATATGTATGTACATATGCCGGAAGTAAGTGAGTTACTCATAATAAAAAAAACAATCAAAAAATAAAAATAAAAGCTACTTGCAACACTTGGCACTCTATTGCCGCTCTGTGGCACCTCAACTCACTCACACACACACTCATAAATACACACACACTCACACACACACAACCACTCACTTTGTGTCGCCAGTTGAAAAGAGTTTTTGGGATGCAGTGAAGCGCGAATACGTCGAAATCACGTAAAAGCCGCCAACCCAACGTTTCCTCTCTTCCTCCCTTCCATCTTCCCTCCTCATTCCCTACTAAACAATTGGTCACTATTTAGACTGAAATTTGTACACACAGAGAAAAATTACCTGATATTTGAATATAAACACTTGAATGCAACATGATTATAAATTAAATATGAATTTAATTAATCGAAATAAATTTTATATAAGATTCCAAAAATGTAATAAGCTTTATCGTTTAAAATTATGTTTCTTTAATATTCGTTAATAAATAATAATTGAATATTATTAAAATATATATTAATAATATGAATAAGTAATTTTTAAGTGGTTGCACTTTAATTATAAATCAAATATGAATTTAATTATTTTAAATGAATTTCATAAAAAATTCCGAAATTTTTAAATGAAGTAATAAATGTTTGCCTTTTAAGATGTTTCTAATATTTTTGGACTATAAATTAAATAAATCAATTTAAATGGATTCAATAAAAAAATTCCAAAGTAATAAACTTTTTCATGTTAAGATATTTATTATATCTTTTTTTATCTTCTTAAATCTTCGTTAAAATATTTCAATATTAAAAGACTTAATTAAAAATCATGTAAACTCTAGTTTTGTAAAATATAGGACTTATGCTCGAACTAAACCCGATTGAGATTTTCATGTTAAAGATAAAAAATATTTAAATTAAATATGCAAAATATTTAAACTAAATATAAAAAATATTTGAATTAAATATGCAAAATATTTAAATTAAATATGCATAATATTTTAATTAAATATGAAAAATATTTGTATTAAATATTCTACCAAAATATTTAAATTGAGTGCTTAAAACTTGAATAAAACATTTAAAAATATTGTGAAATTCATATTATTTTACATAAATTTAATTAAAGTTTAAAAAATCTTATAATTAAAATGATTTAAGAATTGTGTTATTTTTTGAAGTATTTTTCGCTTTGATTTTACTATATTTATATGAACTTTAGCATTCAAGTATGATTCAAGTTGAATTAAAATATTTTATATTTAATATTAATAATGTAATTAAAATTAAAGATTCATAAATTTATTTTTTCACTATGCGATTTTTCTCTGCGTGTAGTGAGAACTAGCGAAAATAAGCTGGAAAATGTTTTTGACGTGTGATGCATGGAAATTGCATGGCAAAGTTTTTGGACTTTTCGGTTCACATTTCATGCTGATGTCCAGATTCTATTTGGCGGTTCTGTGGCTCTTTTGTCGTTGTTTATTCTCCATTCTCTTTGCTCAGTGTCCGTGACCAATGAAATGATTATTTTTCGGTTCTTTTTGCTGCCCTTTTCGGGAACCTTTTCAAACGCTCTTTCATAAAAATAAAATATATTCTCGTAATTACACAAATGCGATTATTGTGTCATAAATTAAGTGAACCGCGAATTTCATTTCTCATTTATTCTTTGGAGTTGAATGTCGCTCCTCAGCAGCTTAAGAGTCTGTCAGGCTAAATGAAATACATTTTTCTTTTTTGGCCAAAAAGGATACAGGACATCAGCTGCAAATGTCCAAAAATGGCAGTGGAAAATCGATTGAATTTTGATAAAGAAATGGATGTTTGAAAGCACTTTCTTTAAGTGTGCAAAACTTTGCTAGTTAAATAAATTCCCCTATCAACATTGCTTGAGTTTTGACCAAATTAAACGAGTTGAAAAGTCTTGAAAACTATGCTCGATTTGTGGCAGGTAGCATGTGGCAATTGCACGTAGTTCAGAAATTAATATGAATTGTACACTGGACACTTGGTACACGGATTTCTTGCTCTAACTTAAAACTCTCCCTCTCTCTCTCTCTCTCTCTTTTCTTTTCACTGAGCTACGTTTTATTCCCTGCGTTATTTTCGTTGCAAGCATCAAATAAAATTCGCCCCAAGTGACGTTTTAAATACGTGTGAGAATGTGTTGCAACAACAACAAATAGACACATGTATCATTAAAGTAGGGTATGCACGACTAGTGAAATTTTAGGAAAACCAATTACCCCATAAAGGTTTTAATAGCAAACAATGGGGAAATGTATCATTTAAAATTGTTAGTAGTTTTATATCAGTAAATTTATAAACAATTCTTATTATTAAAATAATAAATTTTTATACTTTAATTTTTATTTAGAAATTATATTATATTTTATTATATTCTTTATATATTCTTATTTTAAGTTTTAAATAGTATATTTCTTAAATTTTTATCATCAATATTAAAGTTTATATTAAAATGTGAATAAATTTGAATTAAAAAAAATTGTAAATCATATAAAAAGGCATATTTCAAATTTTCTAAAAATTTATAGTAGTATACGTGGCTTAAAAGATTTTTATTATGGAAATTTAAAAATAATTTATATTTATTTCTAACTAACAATTAAAGTTAAATAATTTTTGATATTTGTTTTATTTTGCTCAAAAATAAGAGTAAACTAAAAATTACTTAAACATTTATTATTTATAAGATGCTCGATTTAAAAATAAGATTTTTCGGTATGAATTTTTAAAAACTCTCAAATCGATTCCTGGATTAAAGATTATTATTTTTGAAATTCTTGTTACAAAACAACATAAGGTTTCTAGGTAACAATTGTAGTTGAATAATATATTATATTTGTTTTATTTATAGATAAATAATAAGAGTAAACTAAATATTGAAAATAATTGTTTATTTCTGTTTAGGATGTTCAATTAAAAATAGTATTTTTAGGATATTTGGGGATTGATTTTTATAAAATCTTAAATCGATTCCTGTATTAACGATTTTTATATTTTAAACTTTTGTTATAAAACCACATAAGATTTCTAAGTAACAATTGAAGTAAAATAATATTCAATATATTTTTTATTTTATTTAAAAATAAGAGTGAACTAAATATTGAAATTAAATGCTTATTTCTGTTTACGATGCCCAATAAAAATAATAGTATTTTTAGGTTATTTAGGGATTAGTTTTAATAAACTCTTAAATCGATCTCTGGCTTAAATATTATAATTGCATTTTATTTATTCTTAAAAATAGTATTTCTGGGATTTTTCGGAATTGATTTTTATAAACTCAAAAATCGTTGCCAACGATCCCTGGCTTAAAGGTTATTGGTTATTTGTTCACTTTATATTTACAGGGTATTTGTAGTTAGCGTGCGTCTAACTGCTGCATATTTTTAGGAGTTTTATTGAGGGGTTAGTCCAACTGTGATTTGTTTGTATGCATTTGATGTGAGTGCTCTTTAGTTGGTCATTCCATTTCCATACAAGTTTCGACTTTATACATACATACATATATATTTTTTTTATTAAAAAAGCTTTGCAAATGTCTCGGTGTGCATATTTGAAATGCAAGCAGCCGGAAAGTAATGCTCTAACGACTCAAATGTTGCGCCAATTTTCATCTGACGATAACTAGAATCGTTTCCATCTGCATTTTACTATCTATCTCTTCCCCCTTCTCTTTCTCTCTTTCTCTTTTGCTTTCTCTCTAGCTGTTTCTCTGGGGCAAGGCACATTTGAAATGCTAAGCAAATCATGCCGCGTCAAGGCTGCAACTTCAGCCTCGGAATTGTTTCGCCACTGTTCTCTGTGCGCCTTGGGGCATGTGGCAAGAGCACGAGTACGAGTGGGGAGTAATCGAGGCTTAGTTATACGTGGCAGCAGCTACACTCACAAAATATACATAAAATTCCATTCCTAAAGTTAGAAAACACATCTTGATTTTAAAAACATTTCAAATAAGAATATGTTCCTATTTATCAGGGACTTAAAATAATCATTATTGATCAAAAATTCAACAACAAAAAATTAGCTATAAAAACCAGTGCAATTTTTTTTTCAAATATACCAAATTTTTTTTTGCATTTACAATATCTGAAAACAACAAAAAAAAAGTCTCTTAAGACTTTTAAATTTATCAATCAAAAATAAAAGTCCTTAATGACTTTTATTTTATTCCTGAAAAAACAAGTCTATTAATACTTTTAAATTTACTATTCAAAAATTAGTCTTTAAAGACTTTTATATTATTCCTCAAAAATAATAGTCTTTGAAGACTTTTTTAAAAAACTGCAATAACTCTTATAAAAGACTGAAAAAATAAAAATCAATAATAATGATTATTTTTAATTATTATTTTTTCAATCACATATAATTGTTAAATTTGATTTAAAAAATAAAAGTATTTAAATAACCATTAAAAAAGATTTTCTGGCCTATTCCCCATAACAGTTATGATCCCTGCTATTTATAGATCAAACAGTTTTAAATACTGAAGACAACAAAAAAAAGGCAGGTTTTAAATTTATTATATTCTTATTGTTGTTTTATTTTGATGTATATATATGTTTTTTGGTTTGGTATTTTTAAAAATATTCCTTTGATATTTTT
This sequence comes from Drosophila kuntzei, assembly GCA_035042165.1. Classification (NCBI taxonomy): domain Eukaryota; kingdom Metazoa; phylum Arthropoda; class Insecta; order Diptera; family Drosophilidae; genus Drosophila; species Drosophila kuntzei. The sequence goes on from JAWNLU010001432.1 coordinate 162,201, forward strand.
TTCCTTGGAAAGAGTAGGATTTGTGATACAGATTGGTTACATATGGGAACATAAAATATTCATGCTTATCTAGCAATTTAAAATCTTTAATCTTATATTAAAAGCTGCGATTTTTTAGAAAAATATTCTCAATTTTAGTAATTTGGTCTTTAAATGATCTTATTTCAAGAACAAAATATGTAAGATTTTATTTTAGAAGTTGGTAATTTTTTTTTCTCAGTGTAATGCATCTCTCTCCGAGTCTTTCAAACTCAGGCTACTCAGTTTTTGACGGCGCCTTTAAAACAGAATTGTAGAATTCCAATAAAGGCAACTCAAGAAATGTAAACGAAAAAAGAAGAAACAGCAGCAACAACAATGCAATAATAATAAATAAATAAAACATAAGCCTCTATTTTGCATACCTGCCACATCATTCTCTCCCTTTCTCCCTCTCCCTCTCTTCCTCTCTCTCCTCTTCCACTGAGTATGTGCATATGCATAAGAAAAGTAACTTTTTGACTCGGCTTTTGCTTGTTTTCTTCCCCGAGGAGTGAATCAAAATGATGGCAAACATGTTTTCCACTTTTTTCCCATACACAACATGTCAGTTTCTGTACTTACATGTGCCACACACACACACACACACACACATACTCCCACATAGGACTTTAAGACAGCTTTTCAACTTTTACCACAATTTGTTCAAATTTTCATCCAACTGACGACTTTTATATTATTTCCATTTCACAAATGAAGCGAACTTTTTGGTCCAAACTTTGCAACGTTTGTGTCTGAGATCTTGTAATCAATTAAATATTTCGAAATTGTTTTTAAAAGCAATTTTAAAATAGTTTAAAAGTAGTTAAGAATAATGTTTGTAGTTAAATCTAATTAAATCTCATTTCAGTTTACTCAAATTTATTGTACTACAAATCAACTTTTAATAGTATTTTAGAGAATAATTGAAGCTTTGATTTTGCTTTATGCTTATTTTAAATAGAATATCAAATTGATTTCCTATTTAAACAACAATAATTAAATTGTAAGCAATAATTAAAACCAGGGATTAAAACCTTAACCGAAACCGTAACATTTAATCGTTGAAAACCAATTGAAATTCGTAACCGTAACTGAAACCGTAACCGAAAGTAATTTTTTCGCTGTACCGAAACCCATAAACCGAATTTCTATAAGCCTAAATAGCCGTTTAATAACCGATTCATTAATTTCGGTTCTGTCCGTCGCAGCTACTGAGCAACTTTGATAACTTTGAACTGCCACAACTTTGTCAAATGTCAATCAATTTTCATGCGCAATGTAAATTTGTTCATGATTTTACCTTTAAATTCGTTCTGCATTTAAATTTTGCTCATTTCTAAACATTTTTGAAAATCGAATTTTTTTTGAAAATTTACAGTGTTACCCCTTTGTCTTTTTTGAATTTTTCAAAAAAAATCGAAGTTTCAAAATCAACAAAATTTAAATGCAGAACAAATTTAGAGGTAAAATCATACTCAAATTTACATGGCGCATGAAAATTGATTAAGTTTTGACAAAGTTACGACAGTTCGAAGTTATTAAAAATCAGTAAAATCAAAATAATCGAAATTTTCAAACCAAATGAACCAAATTTATATGAGATCAAATTATAATAAAATCGATATTACATTGGATCATTTCAGTAACCAGATAAAATTATTTTCCAGGCTAATTAGAGTATTAAGTCTTTATTCATGTAAAGTTGTGAATAACGCTTCTTATTTATTCAACCAAAAACCTTAATTTTTTTATTTTGTGAACCGAAACCATACCGGTATTTTTTAACCGAAACTTACAAAAAACCGATAACCATTACGAAACCGATACTCCAAGATTTTGCATAACCGATAACCGAAAACCTTAATTCGAGCATAACCGAAACCGTAACTAAAACCGATATTTTAAATTGAATTTCAATTTGATTTATTTTGTAATTTTTTATGATAATTGAAAGTATAAGTTTTGTCCAGTTTCTCATATGTATATCAATTATTATTATGAGGGTATATTATATTTCAATCTTTTATTAAAGTTAAAGTTGGGTAACAATTTAATTTTTAATAATGATTAAAAATATGACTTTTAAATTGATTTCAAATTGATAAACTTGAAGAATTATTGATTATTTTAAAAATTTTGTCCAGTTTCTCATATATTTACTATTTTTATGTTGTTATATTATATTTCAATTTTTAATTAAATATTGATTTAATTTCTAACACCTATTCAACTTCCATAGATTTTAATTGTGGTAGATAAATTTCATTCATTTCTGACACTTTTATGCATTTAAACAAATTTCGATTTAAACTAAATTTGACTACTATTTAAATTCCAAATAAAGTCACCCTATATGGATAAATATTTGCTCTGTTGCCTAAACAAAGCAACTTTTATTTTTGTTATTTTTCTAGTGTTTTATATTTTTTTTGGGAAAATATGTAAACTTACATGTTTGCAGTGTTTTATTTAAATCTTTTTGCCCGGCAGCAAAGCAGCAGCTTATGAATGTAAATAAAACAGACAGACAGGCAGACAAAATGTAAAGTGTAGAGTGTGGGAAATAAACTGCCAGACAGACTGTAAGGAGTGTGTATTCCCTTGTAGCAAATAAAGGCATGTGGCAAATTGGTTTGAACTTGAATATAAATGCATTTCTCTGTACTGCCTGTCAATTTGCATAAGAAATTTATCAATTGAATGAAGAAATCGCAGTGATAATCAGGCATTTCAATAGGAGACAATAGAGAGAATGAGAGAGAAAAATGGGGAAATTGTCTTGACATTGACAATGTTGTCAACTAATTGCAGACATTTTTCTCTGTTTGGGGGAAGCTCGTTACGCCTTTACCCTGTAGCACACGCATAGCACTATGGGGAATTTGACCAGTATTTGTGGCCAATATAAATTACTCGTAAACTACGCAAGATATTTTGATGCGGTTTTTTTTCTTGTATTATACGTAATTTGGAAAAGGGGCGTGTCACCATGCACGACCCTAATTTTTTTGATTGCAATTGAGTAGGAATAATGAACTTTAACTATTTTAAATAATAATTTCATACATTATATGCTATAATCATTTATAAAAATCGTGAATTTTTGATAAAAAAAAAGACGTTACGCCACTTTGAAAAGTGTAATCATAAATAACAAAAAAAAGGACACGCCCACCTTTCCAAAAAAAAATTCATGGGTATCTATAACACTAGAAAAAAATCCGCATCAAGATATCTTGCTTCGTTTACGAGATATTAATTAATATCTTAAAAAAACTGCTCAAATTCCCCATAGGATATTCCGAACAAATTATAATTGAAAATTGTGAGGTTACGTACTAAAAAACTAAATTTGGCAAAATGTGGCAAGAAGTGGCATTTTAAATAACTAACAGATGAACAAGAATTAAATTCCCTACAACATACAATATATTTCAAGGTTAGACTCCGATGGACTCACTTTGAATCCCTTTGTAAAAGTCAAACTTCATGAAATAATTTCATTTTTTAGGTTACTTACACTTTTACATTATTATGAGGACAGCATAATTTATTTCTACATTTGACACTCTCAAACACATAATACAAACCACACTGATTTAAACTCATTGCAAAACTTTTACAAATAATGTTGAATTTTTCACTTTTTTTGCAACTTTAAATTGCGTACAAAACTTAACAATTCAAAAAAACGTGCTTTACAATAGCAACAGCAACAACTGTGTTTGTCAGCCAATATCTTCGCAGTGGCGCCATCTATCGATATTTCTGGTACGCAACATTGAAGAATTATCTTTTGTTATTAAGTTGCACACAAAAATTTTTTAGAAAATGGATTTTGGCCACAAATACTGGTCAAATTCCCCATAGTGCATAGGCTGACTGACTGACTATCTCTCTCTCTTTCTCTCTCTCTCTCTCTTCCTCTCTCTCTCTTTTTGTCTCTAAATTTGTATTGTCTGCTTTCAGGCGCCAACGTCACAGACCCCAAACGGAAATTGTCTCAACTTTTGCTTTCATTTTCATTTTATTTTGCCTTGCAGACAATTTTATCCACTTCTTCATCTTCCTATTCTTCTCTAAGTCCCCTTGTTTCACTATCTTCAATCTCTTTTATTGTGCAATTTGCTATAAAATATAAATGAATCCCATGAAATACGTTGGCATCATCATAAAACTACAACGAAACGCAATTATTTTCCAATTTTCCATTGCATTTTCTATTTTTAGCAAAATGTTTATGTGCAACAAAAAAAAAACACAAGTGCAGAACTTTTTAACCACAACTAATTGGTAAACTTTCTCGAGGCTCTTTTTTAATTTATTCTCTCGGTCACTGTCATCATCGGGTACCTCTCTCTATTTTTGTAAACCCTTGAAAATAATATTCATAAAAGTTGTGCAGCTGCCAATTGCAGTTGTTGTTGTTGTTGTTATTGCTGTGGTTATACCCTTTAAGCATTGAAAACGGGTCAAAGAGAGTTTTATTACTTTTTGGAAAATTATTTATCGGACAGTATGACTTAAAACAGAAGAATGTGTATTGTCGATAAAAAAGAAAAGTCGATATGAAATATTTCATATCTGTATTTTATGGGTATCTTTAAAAAAAAAAACAATTTATTGCATTATTTTTATTTTATTGAATTTTACGTTAACTTAAAGAAGTCGAAAAAGTTTTTTTTAAATTAAAATAATATTATAAATTACAATTTTAATTAAACAATTCAAATAGAACTGAATTTAAATGAATATTAATAAATTAATACAATATTAATACAATTTAATTTTTAATTTTACATTTGAGAATTATAAATTTAATTAAAGTTTAATTAATTATTATTTTACCTGTCGACTGCTTTTAGCTGACGTTAAATAAATAAATAAAATTAAAAATAAAATAATAAAGTTATTGCAATGAATTTTTATTTAATTACAAACTTAACTTAACTAATAAAATTGATTACAAACGGAAAACAATAATTATTTATTAGAGTTATTTATTTTATATTGTAAAGAACACCTAAATAAACACTGACGCCATCTAGCGTAAATAGCTTGCAACATTCATATTCGTTTTTAAATTTTTTATTAATTTATTTATTTCATCGCATTCTTGTAAATAAATAAATAAAAAAAGGACAGTCGATTGTAAATACTTATATAATAATAATAAAGTTATTACTATGAATTTGTATTTACAAATTCTTATTTTATTATTTATTTATTTATTTCATACCTTTCTTTTAATTAAGTTCTCTACAAAGAAATAAATAAATAAAAAAATATAGTGGTAAAATAAACGTATTATGTTTTAGTGTAGCTCAGAGCTGATTACAGGGTATATTTTAGTGGAGCAATATCTCAACTGCATCAATCTCATTTGTCCTTACTTTTATTGTTTTTATGTAGTGCCAAAATTGTGTGCTGGAAACTTTTTAATGAACATCGTAATGGCCAAAATTCTGCTTCACAGATGCAAATTTGAGCACTCACAAAATTCACATTCGATAAATTTATTCGATTGCCAACAATTCTAACGAAAATTTCTTTTCTTTTCAGGTGAGTTGACACATAAAACAATATTGGGAATGGTGATAGACAAAAATATGTGATAAGTATGCACACTCACACACATACTAGATTTACAGGCACACGTCTCACCTACACACATACTTACACACACACACACACGTATTTAAAGACATTTTTATAGTTATTTCAATAAAAAGTCCGCATCGTCATTGGCACGTGACCAAATGTTTTTAGCAGTAGTTTCCAGCTGCTCCTGTCAATGCGTCTAAATTCCAACTCCTCCCTTTGTCAGTGGAGTCTGCGCCTCTTGTTTTCTGAATGTAGATGTAGATTTTGAATGTACGATGCATAAATCGATTTGTTTGTTCCGAAACATCAGAATCGTAATATAGTTACCAATTTCTTGCCTCTAACATCCTGATATGCAACACACAAACTACACTTTATAAATTCCTCACATTATTCCTTCAGTTCCTAACAGCATCCTCCCCCTTTTTCCGGCTACGACCCTGACAATAGTGTTGCTATTTTAGCTATTAAGTAGCTAGATTTAACAATTTTGTAATGGCAAAAGAATATCTTAAGATTTATTAGAAATCTAGCAATTTAAAGATATAAACAGACTAATTTTTCGAGTCAAACCAAAATATTATTAGAAAAGTATTAAAATATTTTAATATATAAAGAAGATTTCAAGCTGAATTTTCGAATTATATGCTAATATACCAAAAATTACATTTTGTAGCAATTTTAATAACATTAGCTACCTTTTTTAATCAAACTAGCTATTTTAGCCATTAAGTAGCCAGATTTAAATTTGTGTCGGCAAAGAAAATCTTAAGAAATATTATTAGCTAGAATTTTTTCTAGCAATTTTAAAAAATAACTTTACTATACATTTCTGTCAAACAAAAATACTATATTTAATTATTCCTCAAAATAATAGTCTTAAAGACTTTTATTCAAAAAAAAAGACTTTTAAAGACTTTCTTTCAAAAAAATAATCAAACACTTTTAGAATATTGTAAAAAATAAAAACAATTATTTAAATTTTCTTTTAAATCACAAATAGATTTTAAATTTGCTTATTAAAATAAAAGTCTTCAAAAGTGATATTTCTGCTTATTCCTCATAACAGTTATGGTCCGTGAAAAGTAGAACTATAACTGAATTTTCATATTATTCATTTATGTTTTTTAGATCTTTCAATAACATTTTAGCTACCATTTTTTTGATCAAATTAGCTATTTTAGCCCTTGAAATTGTGGCAACACTGGCTGACAGCCCATACTTCTCTCTCTATATGCAAATGAAGCCGAATTCTGTGCGTATGCAACGCAACGCAAAAGCGCGAGAAAAGCAGCAAATAAAAAAAAAATTTACCAGCAATTCAATTTTTGGCTGTGCCTCGAGAAAGAAATTCAATTTTTGGCCACACTTGAGGGTATAAATTCTCTCTCCTCTCCTCAATCAATTTTGCCAGCTTGTTGACGTAAATTGCAACAATTTAATAACTTTGTGGCGCTTTTATAGCCACATGGTTGGTGCAATAAATTAAGGAAAAACCACATCATGAGAGGTGTCAAGAGAGAAAGTAAACGGAATTGCAAGTAATGCTGAGATTGTATGTATAATTCACATATAAAAACTGTCAACTTTGTTGATGTTTCAAAAAGAGAACATTAAAAAATCAAATTTCAAACTTAAAAAACTTATAGTAAACTAAACAGGTTATTTTAAATCTAAAGATATATAAATTTTGCAAACAAAATGTTCCTTTTGTTTAAAAAATTATGCCAAAACAGACAAAAAAATTTGACTTGTAAAGTTGTCAGTTTAAAAATTGACCAGAATTCAAACTTGCATAACTTTGTTAAAACTTAGCCGATTATTATGGGGATTGCCATTTTGGTCATTATTTGGTCTCAAAATTGATTCTGCATCAAAATTCTATTCATTTCAAAAATTAAGTTTTCTTCCTCTCAGTGTCTACTTTTCCCTACTTACCCCTTGACGTTTTTTCGAAAACTTCACACAGTCATAACTTTGTCAAAAATTAACCGATTTCCTTACGGAATACCATTTTGATCATTATTTGGTCTCTAATTTGATTCTGCATCCAAATTTTACTCATTTAAACAATTAAAATTTTTTTCTAACTTTTCTAAAAATTTCAAACTGTCATAACTTTGTCAAAAATTTAAAGATTTCCTTGCGGAATGTTATTTTGATCATTATTTGGACTCTATATAAATTCTGTAAAAAAATAGTTTTACACAATTTTCGGACAACATCCTTTACTCCTCTCTATGAACTTTGGAGAAAAATTTTTTTAATTTTATTTCAGGAACCAAAACGATTATAATTCTTAAAATAAAAAAATTATAAAATAGTAGTGTATTTCCAAAATTTAAAAACATTCATGAGGCGAACTTTAAGGACGTATTTTAAGGATATTTAAGGTTGAAAATGTATGATTCTTAAATAAAAATTGAAATTTAATTATTATTTTTGAAGTTTATTTTAAAAATTGAAAAATAAGAGTTAAAAGTAATTTTTATAATAAAAATAAGTCCTAGTTGCGATCCCTGTTTTATTCAGATCTATTTAATTTGTTTCTGAATCATTTTCTTTTCGATTTCGCAGAGAGTGCGAGAAAACAAAATTGCGATCTAGTAGCTAACTATGATACATGTAGTTACATAGATTGATTGACAGTTTGAGCCAACCTCTCTCTCAGTTAGCCAACATACTCTGATGGCAATACCATTTGTGGCTGCAGCAACAGCTTGACATCTGAGCTCTCCACAGTGACTGGCAGATTGTTAATGGTTGGAACACACATATGTGTATATACATATAGGTATATGTATGTTTATGTACTCCCATCAAATGCCAACAGGCAATAGTTCTTGTGGCAACCACGCCCCGTTCATCTCTGCTCTCATTTGTAGGTATTTTAATTGCCATTCTTCTTTTTTCCTGCCTCCAATTGCTGGCCATTTATTAATTGGAAAAATGTTCCTAGTCATTTCTAAGGCTTGTAAATCGAATCGATTTAAACGGCTGAAAGAAATTAGGAAAAAACGTGGCGAAAGACAGGCGATAATTGCAAGAGTGTAAGAAAAAAAATAGAAAAAGGAAAAACCTCGAAAAGAAATTAATTTGTTTGCCCTTTGGTTAAATTTCGTGTTTGTCGCATTCTTTTGTGGCTCCTTTAGAAAATTCAATTTTACAGCTTAAAGAAAACCAGAAAAGGCGAAAAGTTTCCTTTTACTTTGTGCCTTTTTATCTTTAGGACAGGACTCGGACTTCCTGTTTTAAACTCTCGTTGCGGGCATCAAACTTTATTCGACATTTTTATTTGTCTTTCTCATGGCCTCGTTTTGACCCTTGCTGGTATATGTATATATATATAAATATATATATCTATGTGAGTCGAGAAAATTTGTCTTTATTTTGTATGCGGATGAAAGACTTTAAAGTGAAAACAATGTAAAAACTACAAAAAAGTTTTTATTAGACTTTGATATATGAAGTTTCTAAAAAGGTTTTCACGCGGAATTGTTTGCATTGAAATTGTTGAATTTAAAGCTGTTGAATTTAAGCTTTAAGCTGTTTATTTGTCACTATATTCATCTCACTCTAACTTTGTTGGTTTCTAACTTGAACTCTGTCCTTTTTATTTGCCCGTAAATTGACTGTGTAACTTTATGACATGAAATCAGCTTCTAGACGGGTTTCTCGCATTTCCTGTTAGCCCTGTTTTGCTGGCAGGGGCGCAATCATTTGTCAAACTCATAAATTGGTCCAATAAGTGGCAACCCTGCCATAAATATTGATGTCCAGTTGTAGCTTATTATGAGAAGTTGCCTGTAACTTGACTCGAGAGTCAAAAGACGTTGCTACATACGTCATTGACTTTTATGGCCCACAACAGTTGGAGAGGGTACAAAAAGGTCCTCTCAAGTGGCAACCCTATAATTTGCCATCCTCTCTCCCTTCATTCATACATAGTTTATTAAGGCTTGCATCAGCTGAAACTGGAGACTTGACCCCAACGTTAATACAGTATATACAGTAACTGTTTTGACAAAGAATATAATATTCACAGATTTAAGTTTGGAAGAAATAAAAATACCTTCTCTTGTTTCTTAAGTTTTGTTTTCTTATTTGGCTATAGTTTCTTATGATTCTTGGAATAAAGTAAAAAAATATAAATTATAGAATTCAACAGTGGTTAAACAGTTTTAATTTTTTTTAGGTTTGTGTTTTTTACGATCTTTCTAATTGTTGAAATTTACATTTTAAATTTTTGACTATTTATTTTTATTGTTTATTTCTGATATAATATGTTTAAAAAAATATTATAATTTTATTATTTTGGGTATTATTTTTTGAGTAAAGTAAAATAATCGAAAATATATTAAAGCTAAATGGTTTTAAATATTTTTTTTAAATTAGTGTATTTTTAATTTAAAATTATTAAATTATTAAAATTTACATTTAAAATGTTTGACTATTTGTTTTTTTTTGTTTATTTATGATAGAATATATTAAGCAAAATATAATTAAGTTTTCATTATCATTCTTGGAAGAAAGTAAAAATAATAGAAATTATAAAATTCAGGGGAGGTTAAGCATTTTTCATTTTTTACAATTGTTGAAATTTACATTTAAAATGTTTGACTATTTGTTTTTTTTTTTTGTTTATTTATGATATGTAAAGCAAAATTTAATTAAAGTTTCATTATCATTCTTGAAAGAAAGAACAAATAATAAAAATTATAAAATTCAGGGGAAGGTTAAACGTTTTTAATTTTTTTTTATAATGGTTTAAATTTATATCTTAAATTTTTGACTGTTTGTTTAAATGGTTTATTTATGAAACCATTATAATTAAATTATTTTGCTTAGGCTTAAACATTATTAAAAAAAACTGCAATTGAATTTTAATAATATCTACTTCCCTTCAAAAGATAAATTCATTTAAAGTTTGCAATATTTTAGAGTAGTGGCTCAAATAAGCTGTGAGCTACTGTATTTATTATCTGTAAATTTGTCTACTGTTGAGTTAAACGATTTAAAAATAAATATAAGAATTTTGTTTCGCTGTCCAAACAATTACTTGACCAACTGTTTGTAGGATAAAGCTTAGACTTACCGCTTGTCCCGTTGGCGTGAGGATGTCGACGTTTGTGACGTTCGAAAGTATCCGTTGCCCATGGTGCCGCCATAGCAGAGGCTGTGACTCTGTCCGGAGCCTATTTTGACGTGCAAAATGTGCCGGAGTCAGTGTGAAAAAATAGGGAAGCTCCCCAGGGAGCCGGGCCAGAGCCAATTTGAGATGATGAGCACAGTGCCTGCAAGTGGTAGATAATATTACTTGAAAATACTCTCGGTTCCTTGTCAAAGTTTGAGCAATTAATTTAAGTTGCGAGACACACACATGAGATTCAAAGAGGCAAAGGAGCAAAGCAGTACATCGCACTGTGGGACATTAGCGATTAAAATCGTTCAAAAATCATATTTTTTTTTTAAGAAAACGATTGTAAAAGTAATATATGCATTCGTTAGAGAAATCTTTAAAGATTACGAATTGAAAAAGGATTTTTTCATCAATAAACTGAAATATAGACAGGATATGTGATCGATTTTTATGTTTTTTGGTTTTATTTGAAAATTATGTTCATTTGTAATAAATTAGGGAACAAATTTTTTTCTTCATTTGTTTCCTTTATATTTATAAAATATATACATCGGAAAAATAATTGATATTTTGGAATTTTTAAACGAAAAAGAAAAACCTGAAAAGCACTGTGGGCTTATTACACAGTGTAAACAGTCATTTCAAAGCTTAAGAAGTTTTCTATCAAATACTGTTAAAGTTTTATAACATATTTTTTCGTTCAAAAAATATGATTTTTACAGGGTTCGCAAATAGGAATTATTTATATTATAAAAATTACTTTTAACTCTTATTTTCCAATTTTTAAAATAAAAATCAGAAATGATAATTAAATATAAATTTTTATTTAAAAATCATATCTTTTCAACCTAAAATATCCTTTATATGCACGTAATTTATGGACGTGTGATGTATCACATGAAAGATATTGAGCCACGCATTAGGAATATTTTTAGATTTTGTAAATACAATAGTTGGTTGAAAAGATATACACACTCAATATTTCTTATCTATTTTTATTTTAAAAATTGAAAAATCATTTTTGTTTTGTAGCTTTATTTTAAAAATTATAATCGTTATCGTGGATTTTTGCAAAAAAAGAGAAAAAAATATGAGAGATTGTCCCACTGTGCAACGTCTGCGTGTGTGGTTCGTATAATGAGCAACCAGGTGGCGCCACTCCACGTTGCATGCGGGCTGAGACTTAAGACAACACTTGAGGCAATCACAAGTTGTATCGTTGCCTTTGCCTCTCGTCAAAGTTCAAAGTGTCGTCGTCGTCGTCATCGTCGTCATCGTCAGTTGAAGTGCTTAACAGGTTTTCCTACTCGACGTTTTTCCTTTCGGTAGCTCGAGAGCGTTGCCTTGTTTTTTCACTTGGCCAGTTCAAAACAGCAGCAGATCCCCAAATGGGATTACATATTGTGCAATTTCCGCTGTGTGCACAGCTGAAGGCCAACTAAAGTCAGCAGCTCCACAGAGATCGATTATGTTGCTGACACTGCACCAAATTTTGGTGGTTGGAGCAAAACTAAAGCAACAGCCAAAAAGAAAAACAGCTCAAAGAATATAAACTCTAAACTCTGCCATAATGAAGATGTTGTGAAAGGAAAAAGCAAGATAATAAGAAGGATATTGATTGCATTATCAGAGACTACAGTTCATTACAGATAAATAGAAGCAACAAACGTGATAGATAAATAATGAGGTGCAGTAAAATTTGGAAAAATCTTGAAAGCAATTTCAAGAGCTGCAACAAAATTCAAAGCAATTCAATTCAGCAGTTTATTTAGTTCTTAAACGAGCTTGTGAATTAATTTCATAAAAATATTTTAGCTTACTTTTGGTTGCATAAATTTAAATAATCAGTATATTTGAATAGGTTTGAGAGCTCATAATTCTATATACCCATTATAAAAATGTTGTGAAAGGAAAAAGCAAGATAATAAGAAGGATATTGATTGCATTATCAGAGACTACAGTTCATTACAGATAAATAGAAGCAAAACACGTGATAGATAAATAATGAGTTGCAGGAAAATTGTGGAAAATCTGTAAAGTATTTTCAAGTGCTGCAACAAAATTCAAAGCAATTCAAGACTGTAATTAAAAAGATTATTAAACGAATTTGTGAATAAAATTCATGAAATTATTTTAGCTTACTTTTGGTTGCATAAATTCAATATTCATTTGATTTGAGAGCTCAAAACTCGATAATTATTTATTTATTTATATCTTTAGCGCCAACTAAAATCAGTGGACAAACAAAATTAAAATAATATTGCAAATTCCAATTAAATTAAATATTGAAAAATGGAAAATAAATAAACAAAAATTTATAAATACTTATATATATATATATACTTAGATATATACTTATTTTAATAATTATTATTATTTATTCTCTTATTTAATTATTGTGATTACATTTTATTTAACTAAAAATTTGAAAAATTCTGGTTTCCTTTGTACAAATTTGCTATTATTATTAATGAAAAAAGAAATGGACAGAAACATAAATAAACTTTGTAGTGGAAAGAGCGTAATATTTATGAAATTATTTTACAAAGTATAGAATAGAAAAATCAGCAAATTATTTCTCAGTGTTTGTGTACTAAATATTTCAGAAATATTTGTAATTGAGTTTATACTCAATATGAATTTTTGAACGTATTAAAAAACTTTCGCTGCCTGCTTCCATTTTCATAAATGTTTTTAATACTTGAGAGTACGCGGTTTATTCATAAAATATACGTACTAATTAAAAAACTTTTTATTGGCATTTCTGATTTTTTAATATAAATATAAGTGAATTTTGAAGCTCGTTATTAAATGTCAAATGTTTGTTATTTGCTTGCTCACATATTAAAAACTTTAAAATGTGCTAAATTGTGTGCGAAACACACACAACACACACACTCTCACACACAACACACACACTCTCACACACAACACACACACTCTCACACACAACACACACACCTGTTTTTCTAAGCTGCATTTTCAGCATGAAAATACAAAAAGCATTGCCTACTTTTGTGTGCAGCGAAGTTCTTTGTTTTGTTTACATTTGTTAGCCCTGTTAGTTGAGTTTATTGTGCAGTTGCTTTGGCCCGTTTGCACCCCAGCTGAGGGGGCGTGGCAGGGGCGGGAGATCCAAGGTAAAGCCATCAGCAAACAAGCGCGTAAAGTACCGCATTCTTGGATACGGATTCGGGTTCGGGGCCAAGAGCATGAAAAGCCAACGCAACTAAAATATTAAAAGCCTAAGCACAATGCTTAACACAATGGTCGACGCGGTTGCGGTTGCGATTGCGGTTGAGGCTGCGGTTTTCCAACACACAGAGACACATAAAAGAAAATTCGTCTCATTCTCTGGCTGCATTTTTCCAACAACAGCAACCAAAAGCAGGCAGTCTACACTGAAAAAAATCTTGGAAATCTTAGAAACCTTAGAAAACATTTTAGAAAAGTCACTTTTTTTGTGTTTTCCTCTTAAAAGTTTTTTGTTGCAGTCTACACTGAAAAAAAGTTTTGGGTTTCGACTCATTTTTAAAATTCTTATTTTTGAGACATAAGGCTTAATTTAAAGTCTTTTCAACTTACAAATGTTTCAAGAAAAAAAAGTTCTTAACAATATAGAAAACATATTTATTGTAAGGTCACTTTTTTTTGTATTTTCCTTTTTTAAGTTGTTTCTTGCAGTCTACACTGAAAAAAAAATGTAGTTTTCGACTCATTTTAAAAATTCTCAGGTTTCAGACAAAAGTCTAAATTTTAAGTCTTTTCAAGTTATAAATGCCCAAAGAAACAAAAGTCTTCCAAAAATATAGAAAACATCTTTATTGTGAGGTTACAATTTTTTATATTTTTCTCTTTAATTTGTTTTGTAAATTGAAATTAAATTATATTTGTTAATATTTTTTTTTCTTAAAGTTGCTTTATTTGAAATATAAAATACTTATTTATATTCAATTCAATTATATTTATTTATATTTTTATTTTGTTAAGTTTTTGTTGAAATAGAAAATATTTAAGATATATGTACGAATATAGACTTGATTTTAGAAGCCAATCTTTTCTAACAGTGTTTTATTAAATTCAATTATATATATTTATATATTTTTTCTTACAATTTTAGTAAAAATACAAAATATTTATGATGAATTTTGATTTTAGAACCCTGTCTTTTTTATCAGTGTTTTATCAAACTAAATTACATTTATTTAAATTTTCATTTTCTTAAAGTTGTAGTTTAAATAAATAATATATAAGATAAAAAGTTTTGATTTTATAAACTAGTGATTTTTATCCAGTATTTTATTCAATTTAATAATATTTATTAAAATTGTTTTCTTAAAGTTGTAGATTTATTATACAATTAAATTAATTAATAAATATATAATTATTATCTAATATATAAGATGACTTTAGAAACCATTCGTTTTTATCAGTGTTTTTTAAAATTCAATTATTAATAATTAAATAAAGTATAAGATGAATAGTCTTTAGAATTTTAGAAACCACTATTTTTGATCAGTGTATATTCCCTATCTCTGCCTCTCTTTCGCTCACACCCTCTCAGCTTTTGTCTCTCTCTTAGCTTTTCATTAATTAAGTGCAATTTTCTGAATGGTTTGCCAGCTGTCGCTGCTGTTGCAACGGCAACTTGAAAATGTTGCTGCTCAAAATTCAAGTTGCAACATTGAAGTTTTACTTTTATTTTTGTGATTTGTGGCAACCGCAGAATGATTTGAACTTGAATGCGTCATAAAATGCGATTTATTTAATGCCCACGGTGTTTAAATCTGGCAGCAAATTTATTGCCACGCATAACATGAATAAACAAACAAAGGGGCAGAGGTGGAAAGTGGGCGTGGCAGCACAAAAGTTCAGATACATGTACATAAATGTATAAAAGTGTGGAGCTTATAAAAGTCAGCCTGCAATTTCATAAATATTTGATTAGCTTAAAGGCACAGTGGATTTTTTGATGATGTTGTTTTTTGCTGCTGTGATTTGTTTTCTCTTTCATATTGGGATCTATAAAGTTTGTTGTTTGTGTTCTTGTTGTTGTTTAGTTGTTGCTCTTAAATTAAAAGCATTTTAAGAGGTCTTCAAAATGTATCAGAGGATAACGAAGGACACTCGTATAATTTTACAGGTTTTGAGTAGCCCGAAGTGGTCAAAAAGGTTATACATTAAGTTGGCCAAAAGGCCATTCGAGAAGGGAAAATGAATGTGAAGATAAATGGCTAAAAGCGGCTTTGGTTTTATAGGGGTGGGGGGGGGGGAGTAAAAACTAAATTCAATAAAAAGGTTTTGATTTAACGAAATGATAGAAAAACAAAACCCTAAAAGCTATTTTAGAGGAGTATTAAATTGAGAGTCCTTTAAAATTGTTTTAAATGTAACTTGATTAAAAGTAGAAATTGATTAATTTGATGAAATATCCCATTCATAATAATCCGTAACTATTTTCATTCACTTTAGGGGGAATCAAAATTTAAAGACTTTGAAATCATAGAAATAATTATTGTAGATATGTAATTTTAAGGCATCCTGAGGAAACAAACACAAATTAAAATATTTAAGCTTAACTATAAAATATTTTAAAGTGAAAAAGCTTGTTATTTAATTTAAATATGTTGGAAATTAATTTTTAAGTAAACTAATAAAATTTAAAATACTAAACAATAAATTGCATCCGATTGTTCCTACGGCAGCAATATGATATAGTTATCCGACTTTGAACAAATTTAGTCAGAATGTAAGAGACAGTCCCAAACATATAATCTTTAAGTTTAGTTAAGATATCTTTAGAAACAAATAAGTTGTTCATACTATGCAGTTCCCTGAACCTTGACCCCAAATTTGACCCACTTACAGGTGAAATTTCGCAAAACGCCGTCTTATTGCACAGTAAAATTGTCTCAGCTATGTTGTGTGAAAATTTAAGATATAATTTATAATTGAAGTAATACTATATCATTAATATTTAATGCTAAATCGTAGGGCAAAATATTTAAATCAAAACAAATATGTAAATATTTAAATTTTAAAGCAGCTGCATTTCTTAAAAGCAAAAAATGTTCTTTAAATTTCTGACAAAATCATGCATATTAATTTAATAAAATAATAACAATACATCATACTAAGAGTAGATAAATAATTCTGTAAAAATTTCATATTTTTTTAAGTTTCTTATCAATTTTGTGACGAATTCAACGAAATGTTTAAATCGCACAATCAGATAAAAGACCCGCAACTCGTCATTTGTCATTCGCCTCCTGTTTCCTCTTCTTTCCCCATCCTGCTCATCCTGCTTCATCCTCTTCTTCTGCTTCACCTCCTTCTTAAAGGTCGACTTTCCCCTTACATTTCATGACATTCCCTGCATTAATGTGTTTCAGTTGTGCGTGCCATTTCCTGGTTTTGATAAAGAATAACGTAAAAAAAAGATGTCACAGGCCTTTTGGTCCTGTGTCCTTTGTCCCGTGTCCTTTGTCCTGTTGTGCAGCGCGTGTCTTCATCAGCATTTGGGAGGCCATTTGGTTGTTTTTACTTATTTTTATTTTTAACACATTTTGTTGACTTTGTTTATGTTTTTTATGTGCATTTTGCGTGGCGTTAACTGCACGTGCCATCAATTTTAACTGCGCTTTTTAACTCCTGCTCTCCTTTTTTTTTCTCCTTTTTTCTTCTTTTGTGCTGTCCTTTTCATTCATTATGCAAAGGAAAAATGCTGACGAGACTGAGAAGGAAGGCACACTGATAAAAAAATGTTCTAAAATCAAGATTGTGGTCTCAGAACTAAGAATTTTGGTCTAAAAAATGAGTCGAGAACATAAAATTCTTAAATTTAGAACATTTCAAATAAGAATAAGTTCTTATCTTAAGACCAAACAGTCTTAAATTCTCAATATAAGAAAATAAAAATGCAGGTGTTTTTTTTTTATAAATATTCCGATTATTTGTTTTTCCTTGGCTAGAGCGGGTTTCGATCCCTCGAATTGTTTATCAAACTAAAGCGGCGACTCTAACCAATGCGCCACGGTGCCTTTATTTTCTTTATATTAAATATGACATATTTATATTTTCTAAACAATTTAAGATTTTTAATTCTTATATTAAGAACTGCGAATTTTTAGATAAATATTCTAGTTTTATTAATTTGGTCTGAAAATGGTCTTACTTTAAGAACAAAATATTTAAGATGAATGTTCTGGATTTTAGAAGTTGGTCTTTTTTTTCAGTGCAGTTGGTGCCGCAGCTGCTGCCTCTTCTGCACTACTCACCTGCCTTTTTCCTTTACATTATAATTTTAGCTGCTTTTTGCTTTTTGCCACGCCTTGTCTAACACCTTTGATGGAAAATTTTAATTTCTTTTCACTTATTTTCTGGCACGCCTATTTTTTCGTTTTTCGTTTTGTTTTTTTCGTGTTTTCTTCATTTTACTTTTATTATTTATTTTTGCTACGTTGCCAGGCGACGCTGAGGATTTGAGGCGCCTCAATCTCAGCGATTTGAGGGCGCGTCTGCGTGAACGCGGACTTAGCGCAACGGGCAGAAAGCAAACTCTAATTGAACGCTTAGAGACAACAACTACAACAATAACAACAGCGCCAACAACGGAAGCTACAACAACAAGCAGCAATTTGTCGCCCTGGGAGGAAACCACGCAACAACAGGAGCTCGTAAATTGTGTTGCCAGTGTTGCAGGTTCAGATGCCTGTGGCAACAACGCTGCGACTTTGACACCAGAAAATGGTAGGTCTTGTAGGTGTACTATACAGCCATGGTCATACAATTGGAACAAGTGAGGTCACGTGTCTTGTTAGTTAGAGTCATCTAATTTGAATTTCAGCTTGACAAATAACTGAGTTTGCTTCCCACTTTGCCTCGTTTAAATCTGTAGTTTCCCGGTCTTGTAAAAAATCCTGATATGTCACTAAAAATGCTTTACGTAGCATGTAGTATATATATAATTTAATGTATCAAAAACAAAGGAAAAAATTGGAGCAAATTAATTTTTTGCTTGAAAGGTTAATTTCTTTTTTTTTAATAATAATAATTTGAAATAAAAGTTTTATGGTATTTTGTAGCCTATTTGGTTAATAAATTTATGTAGAAAATATACTTTAATTTAGTTAACATTTTTTTAAAAGATTGAGGAATATTTTTATAAAAATCTGATTTCGCAATTAACAGTCAACAATAATTTTCAAATGCAGAAAATACTTTAATCTCTTCTTTTTTTGTGCATTTGTGTTATTTGTCATGTGTTTTTTGTTGTACAAAAATACAAAAGTGTCTGAACTATAGCAATTAAAAATAACACTTTTTAAGTTAACAAAAAAAAGTGTTTTTAAATAGCTAAAGGAGTGTGTTTAGCGTGTACCTTTTTTAAATGTAAAATGACTAGTTAACTTATTTATTATGTTGCATTGTCCAATTTGGAGAATGTTAGATTTGGCAGAATAAGACTGAACTATTATTATTTTCTTATTTTATTTATTTTACTTATTTTTATTATTGAACAATAGCAGGAAGAATCAGAAAAAGAATTAAATGTAAAATTTCATTCAGTTTATTTTATAAGTTCGAGAGTACTTATTGTTATTTTATTTTTTCTTTTATTTAAATGAATATAATTAAATGTAAAATTTCATTCAGTTTCTATAAGTTCGAAAGTACTTATTTTTATTATTGGACAAAAAAAAATTTTAAAAATGTGTCTTGCTCGAGCAATAGTAGAAATATTCAGAAACAGAATTTAATGAATATTTTGTTCTGTTTATTCTGTAAGTTCGAAGTTATAATGTATTTGAAAAATATTCAACACTTGCGACCTCTGGAAGAAATCTGCAAATGAATTAAATTTTTGGTTGCCAATTGTATGACCATAGGTGTAGCTGATGTTGGTCAGGTGCAAACAGGGAAAAAACCCTCACAAAGGAAATCTGCATCGGAGCAGTTTCTGTCATCAACTGGAGGCACAAAGCAACCCACATAAAGCTGCGATTACTAACAGAACTTACCCGCTAATATTATAGCCAATGTGCGATGTCTGCTTTTCTTTCTTTCACTTTGTTGTTATCCGCGTTTTCACTTTGTGCTGCTCTTTTACTTTTTTTTTTTCTTTTAGCTTTTTTCCTAGCGTTTAATGAAAATTGTAAGCTTAAATTGTTTATGCATGCAGTTTTTTTTATTTATTTATTGTGTTGATTTCGCGGCTGCGTTTTTATAATTTAATTTAAATGCCGACTTACACACGCACACACACACACACTCGCACAACATGTGCAGATTTAAAAATGAAATCACAGTCGATTTGTGCAGCACGCGGCATTTTTAATAATGCAGCAAAGGACAATTTTCGCATGTGTGGCAAAGTGGAGCAAAGTGGGGTAAAGAGGGGGGTAAAGAGGGGTTAAAGAGGGGTTAAAGAGGAGTGAGGAGAGTAACCATCACACAGAGACACGCACAAATGCTGCCGACTCATGTAATCATGAAATACGGGGCGTATGCGCAATGTGATATTGATATTAAAGCAACAGCCCCAAAAGTATGCTACAAATATTTTTATGCCGGCATTTTGATTGTCCGCAAAATGCTTATGAAGAAAATATATGAAAACTTCAAAAGAGCTTGTCGAACAGCACTGGCAAGTTAATAAGACCACCTCCATATTTAATATGAATAAATTTCAAATGAGAAAAACATTTTTTGACAAAAAATAAAAGCTGAATTAAGAAAAGTAAAGGAGGAAAAAATTTAAATTGAGAACATTTTTTATAATGTTAGTAAATAAATAATAATAAATAAAGCTGAGTTTAGACAATTAAAGGAGCTAAAATTTTAAATTGAGAACATTTATTATAATGTTAGTAAATAAATAATAATAAATAAAGCTGAGTTTATAAAAGTAAAGGGGAGAAAAATTTAAATTGAGAACATTTATTAAAATGTTAGTAAATAAATAATATTAAATAAAGCTAAGTATAAAAAATGAAAGCCAAAATTTTAAATTGAGAACATTTTTTATAATGTTATTAATCAAACGCTGAGTTTCACCTGCTTAGTTCAATTTAGAATATTCGATATAATATTAATATTATATTAGAAAGCAGGGGAAAATGAAAAAGCTAATTTAGAAATTTATAAAATTTAATACTCTTTCAGATTGGATCTAGTTTATTTTATTATATATTTGCTATTCCATTTTTTGCTGAATTCAAACTTGATTGATTTTTTTAATCACATATTTTCCCCTTTTCCCCTTGTTATGTTCTTAAGACAGCTTTATTTTATAGTAGTCTAATAATGCAACTTATATCCTCTTTGTCTTATAATTAAGTTTCTCTACTCCACTTGAAACGGGCTGCCATAAATTTAATCAGCTAAAAATACATTTGAAATAATTTATCTTTCGAATTATTCGATTTTTTTACATTCAACAATTGCACATTATTTTAAAATTTACAAAAAGCTATAAAAGTTTAGTATTTTTGTAGTGAAAATTGCCTATAATACCCAGAAAATTAAGTGACATTGAAATTAAAAAAGTGTTGCCTTTAAAAATAAATATTTCAACTACTTTTACAAATGAAATTTGAATATTTAAATATTTAATTAATTAAATGAATGCAAGACATTCAAGGTACCTGTTTTAGTTTTATATTTTTGTAGTGAAAAGTGTCTATAATAGGCAGAGAATTAAGGAAATAAGTATTTCAACTACTTTTACAAATGAAGATTAAGTATTTAAAGGCTATAAATGTTTAAGATTTTTGTAGTGAAAATTGCCTATAATACCCAAAAAAGAATTGACATTGAAATTAAAAAAGTGTTGCCTTTAAAAATAAATATTTCCACTACTTTTACAAATAAAGTTTAAATATATAATTAATTAAATGAATGCAGGACATTCGAGGTACCTATTTTAGTTTTATATTTTTTTAGTGAAAATTGCCTATAATAGCCCAAAAATGAAGTGACGTTGAAATTAAAAAAAAATGAATTCAAAAGGAAATATTTCCACTACTTTTACAACGAAAGTTTAAGTATTTAAATACTTAATTAATTAAATAGAAAGCAGGACATTTGAGGTACCTGTTAGTCCAATGAAATACTCTACAAACTTGGCGACTAATTTGTTTTTATGCGCTGCTCTTTGAACGTGGCTTAGTAAATTTAAATAAGCGTTAAATACAAGCACACTCCGCACACACCCTGTAAACACACCCTCACACACACAGATACACACACACACTCACACACACAGACACACACAAGTAGAGAATGTTGACTATTATAAATTTGTAGGCTGATTGGCGCTTGCATTTCCGCTTCTTGCCACACTAAACATTTGCAACACTTTGACCTCATTTTGTTGGCCAGATACAGGTGTAAATGTGTGTGTAATTGTGTGTGTGTAATTGTGTGTGTGTGTGACACTTGTTAACCTCAACCTCACAGTATAAAGTTTTAATGAGAGAACAGGCTTATAGAGAGAGAGAGATTGAGAGAGAGAAATACTCGTAACAGGAATTTAATCAATGTTGCACGTTTGCTGTCTGCGGTTTTACTAACTGTATACATAGTATTAATATATATAAATATACACTGTAAAAAAACAGGTTCTAAAATCAAGATTTTGCTCTCAGAACTAGGAGTTTTGGTCTTAAAAATGCGTAGGGAACATAAAATTCTAAAAGTTAGAAAACACATCTTGATTTTAAGAACATTTCTAATATGTTTAAGTTCTTATTAATAAGATCAAAAATTCGTATGTTTTCAAGACCACAAATTTAAGTCTGTTCTTATTTATAGACCAAATAGTTTTAAATACTCAAGACCAGAGATGGGCACGGGCCTCCTTTTTGAGGCCCAGCACGGCCCGGATCCGAAACCAATTTTTGAAGCCGGAACGGACCAATTTTTAAGAATCCGGCCCGAAATTATTATATAAGAAAAGCCCGGCCCGAAATTATTATACAAAACATTTTTTTAATGATTTTTCCTTTTTCCAGAGATTAAAACCGAAACGAATATCGGTTTCAGTTATGCTCGAATTAAGGTTTTCGGTTATCGGCTACGCAAATCTAGAGTGTCTGTTTCGTAACGGTTATCGGTTTTTTGAAAGTTTCGGTTCAAAAATTCGGTTCAAAAAGATAGAGTAGTCAAGGTTTTCGGTTGAT
This sequence comes from Drosophila kuntzei, assembly GCA_035042165.1. Lineage (NCBI taxonomy): Eukaryota > Metazoa > Arthropoda > Insecta > Diptera > Drosophilidae > Drosophila > Drosophila kuntzei. Next base: position 185,148 of record JAWNLU010001432.1, read on the forward strand.
TAAAATAAGAAGTGTTGTTCATTGTTCCACATGAAATAAGATTTAATGCTCTAATAAGTGTGGAAATTAATGTTATCTGATTTCGAATGATCCAGTGTAATGTCGATTTTTGAATAACTTTGATCTGCACATAACTTTGGTCAATTTAACTTAAACTCGACTATTTCGACTATTTTGATTTCACTGATTTTCAATAACTTTGAACTGCCATAACTTTGAGCATGATTTTACTTCTAAATTTGTTCTGCATTTAAATTTTGTTCAATTTGAAAATTCAAAAATTTTGAAATTTTTTAGAATTTTTACAGTGTTACCCCTTATCATTTTTCGAAAAATTTCGAAAATTTCGAATTTTAAAATGAACAAAATTTAAATGCAGAACAAATTTAGAGGTAAAATCTTGCACAAATTTACATTCCGCATGAAAATTAATTGAGTTTTGACAAAGTTATGGCAGTTCAAAGTTATCAAAGTTGCTCAGTAGCTGCGACGGTCAGAACCGAAATTAACCCTCATGAATGAATCGGTTAGTAAACGTTTATTTCGGCTTAAAAAGTTTCGGTTTGTGGAACAATTTATTCTCGGTTACGGTTTCTTTTACGGTTACAAATTTCAATCGGTTTTTACCGGTTAAATGTTACGGTTTCGGTTAAGGTTTTAATCCCTGATTGTTAGTATTAAAAATTAGGTCTTAAAATGGTCTTATTTTAAAAACAAAACAAATAAGATGAATGTTTTTAATTTTAGAAGTTGGTCTGTTTTTTTTTGAGTGTATATATCTATATCTGTACTACAATAACAACAACTAAATCAGTGACAACACATGTGTGTGTGTGTGAGTGTGTGTGAGTGTGTGTGTGTGTGTGTGTGTGTATCCTGTCTCTGTTTTGGTCGTGTGTGTGGCATGCATCATGTATCATGTATCATGTATCATGTATCATGTATCCTGTGGTTTGCTTATCAGACACAAAGTCCTATGCCTCTGGCACTTTTCTCATAGTTTTCCCACAATTCAACTTATTTGGGGGCTGTTTAAGAACAATGTTATCAGTCCTTTTATATATATATATATATATATGTGTGTGTGTGTGTGTTTGATGTGATTGCGGCTCATAAAACCGTCTCAATGTGGCATGTGGCAAAGTTCATAGAACTTTTTGTTGGCACTTCAAGTTGCAAACGGTTTTTATACTATCATTTAGTTGGTTTATTTAGTTAGTTAACTTAGTCAACTTAAGGTATAACTTAGATATCACATATGCTTTATAGCCACGTACAACAACAACAACAACAGCACTTTGGAGAATCTCTAAGTTATAAATAACTTAGAAAAAGAGACTCAACAAACCGAGACAAACACGTCTGCAAGCGCGAAAATCTGAAAGTTAACTGAAAAAATTAACACAAAAAACCGTCTAAAACTATCAATAATAAAAGAAAAGAAGAAGGCGAAACAGAAACAGAAACAGAAGAAGCCGCAAGAAGAAGAAAAAGAAAACATATATGTATATAAAATACGAGTAATGCCTACATATAAAATTGTGTTTAAAATCCCAAAAAATCAAAGTGCATGAAAATAATAATCACAACAACAGCTATAGACTTAGACTTAGACTTTAGTTAGCTGTTAGCTGTTAGCTGTTAGCAGTTAGCCAACCAACAACAACAACGACAGCAACAACAACAACGACAGCAACAACAACAACAACTAGTTACCCACATTTCAGTGGCGCCGCTAAAAACAACAACAACAATTACAACAGTAACTAGTAAGAACACTACAGAAAAGTTGCTCGACTGTTAGATGCCCAGTACCTGTAATTTTGCAAACATTTAATTTAATCAACATATAAAAAACATTAATATAAATATAAAAAAATTAATTGAAATATATATTAAAAAATAGACACAATTCTTTGATTCAACAAAAATTTAAAAAAACTAAAGTAAACATACCAAAATTATTTAAAATAAATATAATAATAATAAAATATATAAGATAATTCTTCATAGATTCAAACTCTGATCCACCGTATGGAAGGCGAAATTCCACCTGTAAGTGCCTCAAATTCAGGTCAGAGGCCAGGAAATTGCTTTGTATGAAAAACTTTTCTGTTTCTCAAGATATCCAAACCAAACTTACAGATTATATGTTTGGGACTGTCTCTTACAATCTGACCAAATTTGGTCAAAATTCGGAAAACTATGATAGTAAAGTATATAAATAAATAAGTAAAATAAACCTACAGTTTTATTAAGTAGAAAATATATGTGTACTTTAAAAACTATTAATAATAACAAGACAAGCTTAATATGCACTCAAAAGGTATAATACAAAAATTTAATGAATTATAAAAGTATTAAATTAAAATAGAAAAAGCAAATATAAAAGATTAGTTATTAAAATTAGTAAGTTAAATAAATAAACATAGAATTTTATCAAGTAGAAGAAAAATATTAATAAAAACTAAAGGAAGTTAAAATACCATCACAAAATAAACTAAAAAAATTGAATGCCTAATAAAAATATTAAAAAATAAAAGAGTTATTGACGCCAGCAGTATTTGAACCTTCGCCAGCTTCTACAACAATTTAAAATATTAATAACCATATCTCAATTACCTTCTCTGTTTATTAATCAATCCAGATGAAAGCTACGACATTTCTCTTGTTATTCAATTATTTTTTATTTGCGAAGTCGGAGGGAAGCATTAAAAATTCCAAAACAAATTGGATCTGCACAATTTAGTAGTATTTTATTAAATTTAGTAGCTCTAACTCTTATAGTCTCTGAAATCGAGCTGTTCATAAAATAAAGACAGACATTATCATGAACTTATAAGCCTTTGCACCCTTTAGTTACTGGGCAAACAACAACAATCGATAGACAACAACTTGAGATGCGACTCCAGACCCAGTAAAGTAAATGCGATTAAGTTGAGGCAGATCTTTATTAGAAGTTGATGTTGCAAGTAGAAAAAGGAGAAGAAGGAGAAGAAGGAGAAGAAGAAGAGGGTGTTGCATGGTGTTTGGTTACTTGCTTCGTTGGTCACTTGGCGTGTTGCATGTACAAACATACATGTATTTATATTTATATATATATATATATATAGAGTATATGTATATGTATATTGTGCTACTTGAAAGCCCCCCACATGCGACAAAGTGAAAACTTTGCAGCACAAACAACCGACAAAAAAAACAATAACACTAAAGAAAAACAGTTTTCAAATTTGTTTTTCTTTTAGCCGGCTGTGAGGTGTGCGTAAACACACACACACACAACACACACACACTTGAACACACACACAACATGCAACAGCAACTAATTGAATTGTTAAAGCTGTCATTTGTGTGTCATCTGCAACTTCCAATCTTAGCCACACATAGAGAGAGAGAGAGATAGAGATAGTAAGGAGAGAGAGAGAGAGTAAGGGAGATACTTCCCTCTCTCTCTTGTCTCTTGTCGTTATGGCCGAGCAAACAATGCGAACATCTAACTGCATTCAACAACCTTGAGTTGCTGCTGCTCTTCACAGCAATTATAAATAATATTTTTACTGCAACGCAATGTGGCACAGTTAAAGTTACCCGCAGATACAGATACTACATACGTATATAACTAACTAACTAAATATTAAAACTATTGGGTTAGGTTAGCACAATTATTTAACTAGTTAAGTTCTATTAACAGCTGTGCTCTGTAAATCTTTAGATATTTCGATTGACAATTGATTTTAAGAAAAACTTGAAATTAAATACCCACAATTTATGCCAATTTCCTGAAAAATTATTCATTATTGTCATTAAATATAAAGTATATAAATATATATTGACTATATGTATATTATGCATACAAATCTTTAGGAATTTCGAAGACAAATTACTTCTGAGAATAACCTGAAATTAGAAAACCAAAATTATTAATTTTTGACACATTTATTTCATAAATATTGTCAGGAAAGTAACCCCTAGATATAACTAGAACTTTCAATGACAATTCATTTTGAGAAACACTTGAAATTAGGCAACCATAATTTATATATATTATATAAATTAAAAAATTAAATTATTATTTATATAAATTAAATGGATTAAATATATATTAAATTATTAATATATTTTAATTAAATATAAGCAATGTAAATATATTAAATATATGTATTTTATGCCAAGAAATCTTTAGGAGTTTCGATGACAATTGCTTTGAGAACAACCTTGAACTTGACAACCAAAATTATTAATTTTTGTCATCTTAAATTGTCATATTTAATTATTAATTATTGTCAGTTAAAGTTATCCACAGATATAACTAATTAACTAAATATATAAACTATTGGGTTAGGTTAGCACAAGTATTTATCTAGTTAAATTCTACAAACAGCTGTGCTCTAAAAATCTTTAGAAATTTCCATTGACAATTGCTTCTGAGAACAACCTGAAATTAGACACCCACAATTTATGTAAATTTTACCATAATTTATTAATTATTGTCATTTTAAATATAAGCAATATAAATATATTAACTAAATGTATTTTATGCCTTTTCATTCAATTTAAAAATGTATATAAATTAATAAGTCAATTTATCTGATTTATTCATTGCTTTTTCAGCTGCTCAATAAGTTTTTTGTTTACAATAAACTAAAAATAGCAGCTTGACATGTAACCATTATTTCACATATGTAAATCACAATTGTTTGTTTATAAAAGCAACCCAATAAATTATGAGAGATTTAGTCAGCAACAATATTTCAGCAAATTATAATTTATTTGCATATTAAGTATACGCAACTAATAAATTTATTTGCAAGTATTTTACGCCTTCTCATTTAATTTAAATATGAATTTAACTTAATTAGGCAATTTGTCTGAAATATTTAAATTTCTGTTAAATTAATTAAATAATATCAATTATTTGAATTACTGTATTTAAATGTAATAAATATTTATATATTTATACACGACTAAAAAAAGGTCGGCAAAAATAAATTGAGTGTTTCAAAAATTAAAATAAAAATTAAACTACAAATTATATTAAAAATTGACAATTAAATTAATATTAAATTTAAATTCAAATTTTTTTTAATGGTTTACAACAGACTACGATTTATAGAATCATATGTAATAATTATTTATTTAAAAAAGCAGTCGAAAAAAAAGAAATTTTGAGTTTAAAAACTTAAAATTAAAAAAATTAAAATTAAAATTGACAGTTAAATTAATATTAAATTTAAATAAGGAACTGAAACGAAAAAAATGGTTTAAAATTATTTTGATTGAAATAGTTAAAGGGTGATTTTAAATGTTTGTAGATCAAAGTTAAAAGTGAATTTCTTTTATTTTTTCGTCCACAGAGGATGTGTGTCTGGAGTATGTGAATGGTATGCCCCATTTGACAATACGACTGCCCAGTCGCAATGAGTTGTGTCAGTTTGCATTGAAGCCCATCTCACACACTGTGGGGCATCTGCTGACGATGCTGAGGGAGGAGGATCGTGGAATTGATCGTGCTGCGATCATCAATAAGCACGGAGTGCGAATTGCCTCCTCCTGCACCATCGACAGATTGCTCGATGATGAGTTTAGGTGCGTAACCCAACAATCTAATGATTAATCAATCAATCAATCAATCAATCATTCAATCAATTAATCAATGAATTATTCTCTTTTACAGCATACAAATTAATAATCGTAGTCTGGATGTAAAGCCGCCAGAACGTGAGAAACTCACAGTGGAAACAATTGATAAGATGGGCGATGTTCGCAAGATCATTGCACAGGTGAGAGAAATCAGTTTTTAGAATTATTAGAATGCCAGCTAAATTTTAAATATTCAACAGCTCTATGAGGCTTTTAATGTGGGCGAATATCAACTGGAGAAGAGCCATCAATTGGCCCAGGAACTGGAAAGTCTACGCTACGAATTGGAACCCCTAGAGGAGGTTGGTTTGAAATTTTATATAATTTATTACATTATTTATACGAATAATCAGGGATTGAAGTTATAAGTTTAAAAATATCAAAAGAAAACAAAAAAATATCTAGATGAATGAGAAAATCGAAGATATTCATATTACATAGGGTATCCTGTAAAAATTACAATCTTTGATTCTTCATTTTTGTCATAAAATTTATCTAATTTTTTTACTATAATTTAAAAAATGTCGAAATAATAATTTTAATTACATTTTTTTTTAAATTTATAAAATGGAACTCAAATACCTAATATATAAAAAAAACAAAAAAACTAATAATATCAGTTTGTATCTTTTATATTTTGGTATGTGCATTTAATTTTATTTACAAATATTAAAATTAATTTTTTCCACTTTTAATTTTCTTATTAAAAAATCATATTTTATTTTTATTCAAAAAAAGGTATTTTCCATTTTTATAAATCAAATTAAATGCGCACACAAAAACATTAAAAAAATGAGAAATTTTTTTAAATTTGTATAACAAAAATCTTAAAAAATGAAAAGTAACACTTATTACATTATAATAATATTAAAATTAAACACAAAAATGTAATATAATAATACATTTTTTAATTAAAATTTCAATATTATTTAACATAATTTTTTTTCAGAACAAACTATAAAATTAGTACTTTTATAAATTTATTATAGAAATCAAAAAAAAATATATTTTAATATTTTATATATTTATAATATAACTGCTTTCATTTATTTAATTTATTTAATTGTTAGAAAAAAATGGAACTGGCCAAGAAGGCGGAACGTCGCACCAATATGATGACCTGGATGGGATTGGGTCTGATGTCTGTACAATTTGGCATTTTGGCACGCTTGACCTGGTGGGAATACTCTTGGGATATTATGGAGCCTGTAACCTATTTTGTCACCTACGGCACCACAATGGCCATGTATGCCTACTATTGTGTTACCAAGCGCGTAAGTTATTCATTATTTATTATTTTAATTAATTTACTTAATTTATTTTAATTGAAGTGAATTGGGTTTTATTCCTAAGGAACTTAAAAGACAGACTTAGAATAAATATGACGGGGAATCGAACCCAGTTATTAACTTAGGAATATAATATGAAGTAATTAAGTAAATTATACTTCATTCCTAAAGAACCTAAAAGACAGACTTAGAATAAATATGACGGGGAATCGAACCCAGTTATTAATTTACTAAACGCTAATTGAGAAACTCCTTTTAGGAATATAATTTGAAGTATTTAAGTGAATTGTGTTAAATTCCTAAGGAACTTATAAAACAGATTTAGAATAAACAAAAAAGGGAATCGAACCCAGTTATTAATTGACTAAAAATTAATTGAGAAACTCTTTTTAAGAATATAATGTGACGTATATAAGTGAATTATGTTTCAGTCCTAAAGAAAACACAGACTTCGAATAAGCATGACGGGGAATCGAACTCAGTTATTAATTTAGGAATTTAATATAACGTATTTAAGTGAATTATACTTTATTCCTAAAGAACTTAAAAGACAGATTTAGAATAATCATCACGGGAAATCGAACCCAGTTATTATTTTATTCAACATTAATTGAGGAACTCTAATTAGGAATATAATATGACGTATAAAAATAAATTATGTTTCATTTCTGAAGAAAACACGGATTTAAAATAAAGAAGACAGGGAATCGAACCCAGTTATTAATTTAATAAAAAACTCCTTTTAGGAATATATCATGGAGAATGTGTACAATCGTGAGTACACATTGAACATCTATCGAAATGCGAAGAAGAATCAGTTTGACGTGGAGAACTATAATCGACTGAAGCGTAGGACGGCGGAATTGGAATATAATTTGAGACGTTTAAATGATCCTATCAACATGCAACTGCCGACACATTTGGTGCGCACCCAACTGGACACACCGCCCACGGATGAGAGCAACTCTCAACTGGAGAAGAGCAAAGAGAAGAGTACTTAAGATAAATATATCGCAATCCCTCTAGACGTGTCGTAGCAAACAGCTACGAGACTTTATGTAAGGGTAGAAAATGAGAAGAAGAATAGAGGAGATATATATATAGCAATATAGCCACCCAAAACTACTAAATGAAAATTGAAACTCAAATCTACATCTCTAATCAATCAATCAATCAGTGAATCAATCAAATCGTCGTCCTTTAGCACAAAATGAAAAGTGATCGAAATTATAGTCAACTTTATATAGAATTCTATATATATATATATATATACCTTTATATTTATGTGGATAAATGGATTTAAATGTTTATGTATCACAATTCTATTGTTTTAGTTATTTACTTTATTTTATGTTTAATATTTAAACCTTATCGGCCAACAACCCAACAAATGACGACGCACTTTAAAAGCCGATATTTGCTTAATTCATTTTTATTATAATTATTTTTTAGTTATTTATTTAGTGAGTGAGATTTGTTTGTATAAGCTCAAAAACTCGTTTTGTGTGTTATGTGCAAAGTTCTAGTGAAATATATGAATTATTTATTGATTATTATTGATGTTGAGCCTTTTTATTTATTTTTAAATATATAAATCATATTAATTCTATGATTTATCTACTTGAATTTTGTGTCGAATTGAATTGATTCAAATGTCTATCTAATGCATTGATTCTCATTTCATTTTCATGGGAGAAATACTCTTAAGATTTCCAATCTTAGTTAAATTTAAAAATTCTACCAAAATTTTAGGCAAACTGAAATCTTAAGAGTATTTTTCATGCATCACAAAAAGATATCTATCAAGAAATACTAAACAAATTAATTAAAATGACATTGATTAAGATAGTCATATACTTAACCACCTCTATACTAAATTAACTCTCGAGTTAAGGCGAAACGTGAAAAACATGCAGTGAAATCTACTAACTTCCTAAGCTTTAATATACTTACTTAGCATATATAAATATATATATATATACATATTAACTAACTAGATACAAATAACAAATTGTAAATAAAAACGCACCAACTATTCCATTAAGAATTTTAACAACAATTAACACACGCACACACATACATATAAATATGTAGCTAGTAAAGTTTACATAATTCCTAAAAAAAAAAAAGAAAGAAAATTAAATTAAAAACATTTAAAATGAAGCCATAAAATTAGTAACAGCAACTAATTTGTTAGTTGTATGTGTAAATATAATAAACTGCTGTGTTTCATGACAACGTAAATGATATTTAAGAAATTATGAAATTGTTTTGCAAGAAGGCAACAAAATTATAGCTTAATTAATAATTATAGTTTAGTACGAGATTAAGCCAAACAAAAAAAAAAGAAAACTGTTTAACTGTTTTACGTTTTTGATTAAACCTTCACTGAACTTAGAATTGCAAAAAGGTTGTGTTTGAAAACTTTATGCCTCTAACTATCTACATATATCTACTGATCTATCGATCGATCTATCTACTATGTACTATGTATAAATCCCAAAATCCTTAAAAAAAATCAATCACACACACTCTAGCAAAGCTTTTAAAAAAACGCACATTTTAAATACATGTATAACAGACAAACAATCTAAATAACAAAACACTAAAATTAGTCTAAGTACATACTAAAAAAAAAAGAAAAAGAAAAATATTTTGAAAAGATTTGTGATTCAATTTGAAATTATAAAAGTAAACACATTGTTTTTTGTACGAGAAACAAAAAGTCCCTACTTAAAAATTGACAAAACTTAACTAAATAACTTGAAAAGTATTTAACTAAAGTTCCCTAAAATCATTAATCATTTATGTTTATGCCTAACTAATTATATTAATTATACATACTTATATATACATGCATACATTCATATTTATTGTTGTAATCAGCGCCAAAGACTTATAAACAAATATTTTAAAACAAGAAAATTTAATAATACTCGGCTTGCCGAACAGGAAATACTCTTGCAGAAAGGATTATTATAAAAAGAACATATGTATAAGATAATATATACTTTACATACTGTATAAAAAATTTATAATATGTTCTGTCGGAATATTTAAAACAAAAACCAATTTATGCCCAGCCTTCTTTAAAAGTTTTTGAAAAATTATAATCCTATGATCGTTAAATATTTATATTTAAACCCTAAACTATTGTTAAATTTACTTATAACGCACCGCTAAACTGGACTAATCCCCATATGAAATGGTGTTTAACTGCTCTTAAGATATTATATATTCATAATTCTCAAGTACCTTTTTTCAAAACCAACCAATCTTAAATCTTTTTAACGAATTTATACTAAAACAAAAATAACAACTAAAAAATAACAAAAATTAAAATTATAATAAGTGCTTTAAGTATTAAATTGTTTGAATTTTGACTAAAAAAAACAAGATAATTAACAACTAGAAAAAAACATGCGATTTTTTACATTTATAAAACAAGAAATTTGTTTGTTAAACATAAAAAATAAATTCCAGAAACCCGGCTTAAAAAAATTAACAAGAAAACAATTCTAAAGAAATTAACAAAAAATTACGCAACAACTAGAAAACTGATTAAAGAATAAATTAAAATAATAATAGTAAAAAATAAATTAAAATAAAAATCAATAAAGAATTAAAATGTATTAAAAGATATTATTAATATGTGACGAATCTATTATTCAGGGTATAACAAGGAGACTCCGAGGCTACAGTCGAGTGTACTCGACTATTTTCAGCTTAAAAGTATGCTATATAAATAATTCACATTTAAAAACTGCCCCCTAAAAGTATGCAATAATTTTCAGTTTGCCAAATAAGCAATGCAATAATTAAAAAGGACATAACTCCTGTAAATCCTTACGCATTTCAACAGGACACCTGCAATCATCTTCTAGGGAACAGCACTATCGATTGGCATTCAAGGATTATATGGTTATCTAAGGATCCAACACTTATAAATTTCGAGTTTGAGAGCGAAAAATTCAGGGATTCTGCACAAAATCCTAAATATCTCGAAAACTACACGGGCAACCCGAATGTCCTTTGGCTAGTTGATAGCCCTGACTAATACGCTTCGTTTGACATAGGACTTGCCAGGATACGACAGGATATAACCGAGATATAAGCTATTTTCGATATACAAAAAAATAATTAAAAAAGTCCTTATAACTCGGTTGCTGGAAGGATTTTCGTCCTTTTCAAAACATTTTTGGATGCGGCTAGGTGGGACATATCTGTGCTGCAAAGGACATCTCGATCGTCCTTTAAATGACGGAGTTACGGCGTATTTTGTGATTTTTAACCAAGTTTTCTGAGCCTACCCCTTGAAAAAATGGACAACATTTTTTTGTAAGATCCTTAAAATCTTTGAATGCCAATCGGTAGTCCTGTTTCATGGGAACTGAAAAAAGAATATCCTTTCAAAATTCAAAGGACCTTCGCTGAGTTTTCGATTTAATTAAATTAAATTTTAAATAAAACACCCATAAAAGTATGCAGTAAAAATTTATTGTTTTATTTATATAACATCCTGAAAGTATGCAACATAAATCGTATAACTAATAAAACAGCGGAATCCTTAATTGTTAAATTGTCCTTAAAAGTATGCTAAGAAAATAGTTCATTCATTTAAAAACTGCCTCCTAAAAGTATGCAATACTTTTTTGCTAGCCAAGTTGGCAATGTTGTAGTAATTCAAAAGGACATAACTCCTGTAAATCCTTACGCATTTCGACGGGACAACCCGCAATCATCTCCTAAAGATCAGGGCTATCGATTGGCATTCAAGGATTATATGGTTATCTAAGGATCCAACACTTATAAATTTTGAGTTTGAGAGCGAAAATTTCAGAGATTCTGCACAAAATCCTAAATAACTCGAAAACTACAAGGACAATTCGAATGTCCTTTGGCTTGTTGATAGCCCTGACTAATACGCATCGATTGACACAGGACTTGCCAGGATATGACAGGATACGGCCGAGATATAAGCTATTTTCGATCTACAAAAATAAAAAGAAAAAAGTCCTTATAACTCGGTTGTTTGCAGGACTTTCGTCCTTTTGAAAACATTTTTGGATGCGGCTAGGTGGGACGTATCTGTGTTCCAAAGGACATCTCGATCGTCCTTTAAATGACGGAGTTACGGCGTATTTTGTGTTTTTTAACCAATTTTTGTGAGCCTACCCCTTAAAAAAAGGGACGAAATTTTTTTTGAAAGATCCTGGAAATTTTTGAATGCCAATCGATAGTCCTCTTTCTTGTGAGTTGAAAAAAGCACATCCTTTCAAAAAAGGACGAAAAGGACATGTTAAAAAAAGTGATTTTTAAATTATAAAAATTGAAAATAGTTTTTTATTTTGCTACTAAAACATAAAAAAGCATATTCTTTAAAAAAAGGACGAAAAGGACATGTATAATAAATGAAAATCGTTTTTTATTTTGCTACTAAAACGTACAAAAAGAAAAAACAAATAGGATAAGATGGAAATGGGAGGTCCTTTCAGGCACAGCGTATTTCCAGCCTGAAGCAATGACTGGAATCCGTGGAGTTCCATCTGACCAGCTCCGCAATGGGACGACTTGGCTTGAGGAAGAGCGTGAGGCGGTCATTCAATTGGAGAGGGGAGAATTTGCTGATGATCTGTGCCTTGGTGGAGTCCCGATACTTGCCCACCAAGGTGTCATTGCTGAAGTTGCGTCCTCGTCTATCTGCCCACTCATACGTATGCACTGCCTCATTGGCGGCATCGTCTATGAGTCGATAGCTTGGCTGTCGATCCGGATTATAGCCTAGTTTTCGGCAAATGTCACGCACTTCGGCGGTGCTGGGTGGTGTGCTCTTGGGAAAGCATTTGGTATGCCAAATGCCATAGGATTGCTCAATGACCTGACCATACTGTGACACCGTGTGCTTGTGTCCTGACCAGTAATCCATTTGCTGCTCCTGCAGCGGCTGCTCAATGCCAAAGCAGTAGCGTTCATCCTCGCCATTGGGACAATCCGGCTGCTTGTCGCACACAAAGTCACGTGGAATGCAATCCCCCGGAGAGCTGTAGATGAATAGAGTTGTAGTCAGGAATGTACGTTACAAGGATTCGTATCCCTTTCACTTACGATGTGCATTGAAAGTGATCCGCCGTGCAATTGCAGAGCACGGAACTCTCATCGCTTTTATCCCAGCAATTGCGCTTGCCATCGCAGATCTTGGACGGATCTGTGGCTCTGTAAGGAACACTCAATTAATATAATATTTGTATTTATATGATGATTTCCAGCTCACTGTAGATACGTAAAGCAGCTGCATATGGTGGGCTCATCCGTCATGTCCTCACAGTCTGGCACATGGTCACAAAACTTGCTCTTGTGCACACACTTGGAGCTGGAGCGGCATTTCATTTCACCGGGTGCACAGCGTTGATTGAGCTCACGGCATTTGGACTCCTCCTCATCGCTATTATCATGGCAATCACTGCGACCATCGCATAACGAGGAATGTGACAAACAGGCGCCAAGAGGACAACGATGTGTGGCACAAGGTGGCGATGATTGCACATTGCTGCAATGTGGTTGATCTAAAAAAGGGAAGACAGTAATTAAAAGTAATTAAAATATTTCATAATTAAATACCCATTATATCCTGCAGAGTTCTGTAGGAGTGCTCCAGTGTCCTGATGCCAAAAGGCGCCTTGAAGCTGTGACAATTTGTATTGTTATAGCTGAAAATGGCAGTGGGAAACCAACCCGAGTGGGCGTGGCGACAGACAAGCACGCCCTGATCACTAGGATGACTCTGCGTTTCACTGTAGTTCTTCTGGCCAAATTGCGTGCAGCTGGTGAATTTTGTGAGAGCAGGCAACTCCTTGGTGGCGACACCACTAATCAGTTCAACTTCCTCCGATATGGAAGCCATATCCTCGGCGCTGACATTAAGCATACGCATTAAATTGCCAGGCGGTCGCTGCTCCTGCAGTTGATAGCAGGAACTACAGTCGCTGGCATTGTTGGACTTGGTAATGGCCACGGTTTTAATGCGTCCGGTGAGATCATCATGCAGCACGCTAATACATTCCTCGGATTCCTCTTCCTGTTGACTTGAACTGCGGAGAGAAAGTAGTTTAGTAATGAAACTTTAGAAAAAACTAAAAATATTAATGTTGATTCTTTTCAACTCTTGTTTCTGTTCCAAATAAAAGCATTAAAAGAAAGTTTGAAATTACAATAGATAAAGAATTAATTACTAAAAAATAAGTCTGATAAAATTATTTATTTCATAAACAATTTAAAAAAATGTTTTTAAGAAGAGTTTAAATTTAATCATCATTTTGTAATTTAAATAAAAGATGTGAGCTTAGATTAATAAAAAAGGTCTATCCAAAAATAGTTTGTCTAGGATTTTCTCATTTATACAGTTGAAATAATTTATTTCACTTTGTTTTCTTAACTACATTAAATATTAATTATTTGTTTTTTCTATTTATAAGAAAAGTTTGAATTTAATCATAACTTCATAAATTTTTAATTTAAATAAAATATATAAGTTAAAATGAATAAGAAAGGTTTATCCAAAAATAGTTTTTCTGGGATTTTCTCATACATACAGTTAAAATTATTGATTTCAATTCGATTCCTTAGCTTATCTTAATTCCTATTTGCATTATCTGCAAACTGCAATTACTTACGTGTCTGGTAAAAACGTGGGCAGCACATGGTGGGTAAATCTGACCGGCTGCTCCAGATGATACAGGAGAACATTTGACATGGGCACCGCCTCAAAGCAATCGACACGACGAATCTGCTCGTGGTTGCTGCGGTGCAAGGAGCGTCTGGTCTTGCCACCACCAAATAGAGCGGTGATGTAGTGCGTCTCAAAGCTGCACAAGATTAATTTATTAGAAGGAATCATAAATAGTGAAATCATCAAGTTTACCTGATGCCCGAGAGACAACTCTCGTGAACTAGGAGCCAGTGCTTGTCCAGGAGCACGCCCAGACACCAGAGTTCGCCATTGGCATAGACATCGGCAAGCCAGGGCCAATGCAGCTCCTCGATGGCCTCATGTAGCTGATCCTGCACCAACAACGTCTTGTTTTTCTTGCTCTTGATCAACATGTCCAATCGATCCATAATCTCATCCTTCTTATTGATCATTTGTGCTGGTAAATGTGGCTTAAAGTGTACATTGGGCATGTTGTGGGTTTCAATTGTGGGCAGCAAAGCTGGAAGATGCTCCGAGGGATTCTTTTTTACAGCCTCCCCAGCGCTGAAAGTCTTGATGGGTACAGTTGTATTCGACCGTGGATTACATTCCACATAGATGCCCAGGCACTTGTCAGAATTGGAGTGAATGGAATCCTGCTGTTGCCTGGACAACTTTCGATGATGATGATGGTGATGATCATGTTTAGGTATATGCATCTCGGAGCTGGCAAAGTGTTCATTGTCACCCATTAGAGCATGCATTGGTTTCCCCACTAGAAATCTCTGCTTGGACAACTCTGGTGTTATGGGATGCATTCCCTTCTGGCTAACAAACTCTGTGCTGTTGTAAAAGTGTGCACCATGGAAGCCCAAGAGAGCACACACCGAATCCGCCGTTTCCGACTGATGCTCATGGAATCCCGTCTCATGGGCGCAGACAACGCGCCACGTTCCATGTGCATTCTTGGAGAAGATGCCAACGCTGCTGAACTTGGGCTGCTGATGGGCATCGTAATGCACATCATGGCCATTGGTTAAGGCAACTGTTAAAGGAGGTCATCAAATTATTAATATGGAGTCTGAAGTTGCTTCTTTTATACTCACAGCAATCCTTTTCGTCCTCCTTGAACTTGCAGTCCACCACATTGTCACAACGCTTGGCAAGAGGCAGACAACTCTTGGACAGTGCACAGTGGAACTCATTGTCCTGGCAGCTGCCTGTGAATTAATTCATTTATTATTATTATTGTCTATTTACAAATAAATAATGAGGAAATGTTTACAAAATTATTTTATGCTTATTAATTATTTCTAGTTATTAATTGAAAATGATTTATGCATTTAAAATATTAGTTTATTTATTGTTTATTTTTTATTCATCGTGTTTGTATTTTATATATTTTTATAGTTAAGTTCATATTAAAGTTGCTTATGTTTATTTTATATCAATAAATTCTATCTTCTATAAAAAATAATTAATATATTTAAAGTGTGTTATTTTTAATTGATTTAATAGTGTTTCCAGTATAACTTATTATTATTATTTAATGCTGGATCTAGCTTACTTTAAGATGCTTAATAGTTTATTAAATTAAAAAAAAGACTGCAAGGATAAACAAAGTCGTTATTTTATTGTTTTAAATGAGAACCAGTTTTTATAGCATATGATTTTTTATTTCTACTATTTTCTTTGTCTTCTTTTTATTGTATTTATTTCGAATCTATAATTTTTACTGCCTAAATTCTAGTACTGTTTATACAACACATTTTACTATAGTTAAAAAAAGTGTTGCATTTCATTTTAATTTAACTTACCACAATTCTGTTCATCACTTAGATCCTCACAGTCCGATTTGCCATCGCATATAAGGACACTTAGACTACCCTTTAGATAATCCCGACAAGTGCAGTCCAACTCATCGGTGCCATCCTCGCAGTCCAGTTTACGATCACAACGATGCGACAGATCCACAATTTGTGGCATTCTGAAATGTTTGAGTAAATTGACAATTAATATATAACTTAATTTAATTTAAATGATTGAGCTAGTCTTCAATACAATTCTAAACCTCATTTTAAGGCAGACTAATAATATTAAAATGCTTAAATCGAAGAAAATTGAATTAATTGATGTAATCATTTTAATATTTAATTAAGTAAGGATGAGTTGCTGACCAAAATTGCAACTTACTTTTGACAAATAAACTTGTGAGGCAGTTGCGACTTTGTGCTAACTTTGCTCGGTATTGTTGTTGTTGTTGTGGTTGTTGTTGCAGGTGTTGTTGTTGTCGTTGCTGTAGGTTGACTTATTGTTGAATGTGTTTTTATTGTCTCCGACATTGCTGAATCTTTTATTGTTAATGGTGTCGTTGTCAATTCTTTCGATGTTGTCTCCTTCATTGTTGTTTCCATTGTTGTTGTTTCCATTGTTGTTGTTTCCATTGTTGTTGTGTCCTTCGTTGTCTCTTTCATTTTTGTCGCCATCGTTGTTGGCTCCGTCAAAGTTTCTGTTGTATTGTTGTCCGCCAAGCTGAAACTCTCAATAGTTGTGGTCTCTAAGTTTATTGTTGTTGTTGCTGAATTAGTAGTGGTAGCTAAATAAGTTGATGTTTCTATTTCAGTTGTTGTATCTAATTCAGTTGTTGTTTCATTCGTTGTTGTTGTTGTGGTCAAACTAGGTGCATCCGTTGTCATAGTTGTCAACTCTTCAGCATTTGTTGTTGTGGTTGTTGTTGTCTCCTGCAGCAGTTGTGTAATTAAATCTGTTAGTTTCAGCAAATCCTCCGTTGAAGTGGGCCAAGTTGTTGTTGTTGTTGTGCTGGGAGCCAAAGTCGTGGGTGGTATTGAAGCCAATGTTGTTGTGGGAGAAGTTGTTGTTGTGGGAGATGTTGTTGCTGTGGGAGATGTTGTTGCTGAGGGAGATGTTGTTGCTGTCGGAGATGTTGTTGCAGAGGATGTTGCTGTTGTGGTTGTTGCTTCAGCTGGCAGTGTTGTTGTTAGCGTAACTGACATTGTTGCTGATGTTGTTGCTTCATTTTCCACAGTATCCTCAGTTATTTGTGTGCTTTCCTCTTCAGCAATTGTGGAAATTAAACTCTCAGTTGTTGTTGTTGCATTTTGTTGCTTTGTCTCAATCTCTGCCATTAAATCCTCATCCTCAATGGCCACATCCTGTCGCTCCTCCTTATTCATCGACTCTGGATAATAATCACTTTCTGTGGTTGCACTCATATTTTGTTTGCTGCTCCCAACCATGTCGGGTATAAAGTTGTAGGCACATCCCACTTCATCCTCGCCTCCCAAGCAATCGACTTTGCGGTCACAACGTTGTCGCTGGGCAATGCAACGTTTCCCTCCCCAGACGCACATGAATCCTGGACAGAGTTGGATTGGTTGCTTCGCTGGCAGCAGGCGAGGATTCACAGCCAACTCCAACCAGTCCAGATAGAGTGCAACTCTCGTATAGACACCAAATTCCTTGGGTCGACCACAACCATTGCCATGGCTAACAACTCCGGCCAGATACCATTCATCCGTGTGATTGACACTGCGACAGAAGAGTGGACCACCTGAATCTCCTTGACAGGCATCGCGTCCGCCATCCGGATCCCCAGCACAGACATCCTCCGATGCCTGATCCTCGGGATCTGTGCAGCGTTTGCGTATGGGCAGAATCACCTGACGCAGCGGATCACCTGGAGTGTGGATGGATGGAAATTATTAATATCAGTGATTAAAACCTTAACCGAAACCGTAACCTTTAACCGATGAAAACCGATTGAGATTTGTAACTGTAACTGAAACCGTAACCGAAAAAACTATAAACCGAAACTTTTTAAGCCGAAATAACCGTTTAGTAACCGATTCATTTATAAGGGTTAATTTCGGTTCTGGCTACTGAGCAACTTTAAAGTGCCATAACTTTGGCAAAACTCAATCAATTTCCATGCGCGTTATATAAATTTGAGCTTGATTTTACCTCTAAATTTGTTCTGCATTTAAATTTTATTAATTTTCTTACATTTTTGAAAATCGAATTTTTTTGAAAATTTACAGTGTTACCCCTTTGTCTTTTTTGAATTTTTCGAAAAAATTCGAATTTTCAAAATCAACAAAATTTAAATGCAGATCAAATTAAGAGGTAAAATAATGCTCAAATTTACATTGCGCATGGAAATTGATTGAGTTTTGACAAAGTTATGGCAGTTCGAAGTTATTAAAAGTCAGTAAAATCAAAATAATCGAAATTTTCAAACCAAATGAACCAAATTTATATGATATCAAATTATAATAAAATCGACATTACACTGAATCATTTGAGTAACCAGATAACATTATTTTCCAGGCTTAAAAGAGCATTAAGTCTATTTCTATTTAATTCTAAAACTCATAGTTTATACTTTCTTATTTTGGTCAACCGAATTTTAATTTTTTCTGTGAACCGAAACCATACCGGTATTTTTAAACCGAAACTTATAAAAAACCGATAACCGTTACGAAACCGATACTCCAAGATTTTGCATAACCAAAAACCTTAATTCGAGCATAACCGATACCGTAACTGAAACCGATATTCGTTTCGGTTTTAATACCTGATTAATATGAATACTGGATATTAGATTTGATAATTAATAATCACTCACTGCTTGGACCCTTCTCTCTAATCGCACCCCAACCAACAGCTGTGCAGAGAGTGTGCTCCTCTGGCCCCCAGATCCAATCATCGCCAAATGTGGTGCGTCCCACATCCGGCAGGCAAATGGGCTTGATCCAACGATTAAATTGTAGAGGAGATGCGACTCGCAGCAGGGAGAGATCATTGCGCATGCTCCTCCGCTCGTATCCCTGATGCACCACGACATGGGAAACGGTTTGGATCTGCGTAGATGGAGCATAGCTGGTGCGGCGCAAGAGTCCAGCACGTATCTCATAATAATACTTGGCAAAGTTGATGACACAATGAGCAGCACTGATGATCTGGGAGAAGAGAAAGAATTAGAGTTGGTTACATCAATTTCTTGGAGTAATCAGCTTACCCAACGCTCTGTGTAGATGGTGCCTCCACAATGGAACTTGCCATCTCGATAGATGGCCACCACGAAGGGCCACTGCGATGGACTTGCATAACTGCCACCCACAATGCGTCCCTTCTCCTGTTCCTCCCGTTCCTCAAAGACTGCTCTCTTGGAGCGTTTCTTGGGCTTCTCTGGCTGCTTGTTGGGTAATCCACACTTAGGAGGCGGACACTTGACATAAGCCACATGATCCACCAGTGTATCGTGATCATTGCGTCCATGACAGCCCTGGGCAAAGTGAATCCCCGCATGCAACGAGGGCTCAATGAATGGACCCGACAATGTCAACTGCCTGAAGCTCAGATTTGTGGGTTGATTTACATCCTGCAGCTCACAAGCAGCTGCTGCCCACTTGCCACCATTGTTGCACACCGGATACCAATCTCCACGATGATTCCTATACAGATAACCCTCGGAGGCGGATGCAGCATGGGACTAAAGAGCAGATTTAATAATAATTTAATAATAATTTAATATTAATTTATTTTTTTTAAATATGTAGTATTTATTTAATCTAAATTTTTATTTTAAATTAATTTTACATATTTCCGAATACGATTTTTAAATAAAAATTGAAATTTTAAATAAACAAATATAATTTTAATTTATATTTTTAATTATGTAATATTGATTAAATCTCCATTTTTACTTGGAAATAATTTTACATATTTCCAAATATGTCTTTCAAATAAAAATTGAAATTTCAAATAAAAATATATAATTTTAATTTATATTTTTAAATATGTAATATTCATTAAATCTCAATTTTAGTTTTGAAATAATTTTACATATTTCCAAATACGAGTTTTAAATAAAAATTGAAATTTTAAATAATTAACTTGAGATTAATTACATTAATATGTATATTGAATTAAAAATAATATCAAATATTGTGAAATTTAATTGTTAATAAAAATTTAAATCTTTTAATACTATTATAATTTTAGATCTTATTATTTCTTTAAATAAAAAAAGTAGAAAAGATTAATTAAATTCTATATATGTATGAATACGAAAATAAATCAATATCTATTTATAGCAAATTATTTAAAATTTTATTTTTCATCAAAATGAAAAATAATGTTTTAAGAAAATTTCAATTTTGGTTTTGAAATAGCATTTATAGATATATCAAAATTTAAATTTTGATATTTTATTTTTTTTAAATTTAAAACCAGAAAGTTTAAATCAAAAATAATTGTGTTTAGAAAACTCCATCCAATAAAAGTACATCTTGAATCTTTTCATTCACCCGGATAACTTTTTTTTCAAATTTAATTTGTTTGCGAATAATAATTTTTTTATTTAGGATCTCTGATCCCCGCTTACCATGTGATGTGTCACATCCGTGACCAGCATGTTGCAGTGCAGCTCATCGCGTCCATTGAAGCAGTTCTGGAAGCCATCACAACGCTCCAGGCGACTATAACACATGGACAACGTGGATCGGTTGTGGCGAGCATAATCCTCCGCATTCTCATAGCAGGAGTGAGCCAAGGATTCACAGCCAAAGCAGCCCAGTTCATCCTCACCCATGGGACAATCCTCATAGCCATCGCAGAGACGCTCCTCATCCAGGCGATCGGCGCAAGTGCAAGCGGATTCATCGCTGCCATCGGAACAATCCACGACATTGTTGCACCAATTGGAGGCAGCAATGCATTCCTTCTTTCCATAGCAAGCAACCTGATCCGCATCTGGGCAACTGTGCCGCTCCAGCATCTGTTGTGGCGCATCCATATACGAAGCATAGATGATCTGACTCTGATGTGCTCCGACTCCTGTTTGATTCGCATGTCGCATCTTGAAGTTGGCATTGGAGAAACCAGACTGACTTCCCGGCGAGAGATTCCCTTGGATGGGTTGACTCTGCGCCTGGTTCTGACCCTGTTGATTCTGCATGTAGGTGCAGTAGACCTGCTGCTGTCCATTTCCCTGCTTCTGAGGCGACGCATTCTTCGAGAAGATGTTCGGCAGCTGATTCTGACCTCCTCCAGCTGTGCCTGCGGTGCCGCCAAAGAAATTGCCCGTCGGTCCGAATTGTTGCTGGGGTACAAAGAAGATGCCACCACCTGCACCTGCATTGGAGGAGCCACCAAAGTGTCCCCCCTGCATGCCCATAAACGAAGGCGTTGGCGACCACATGGGCATCCGGAAGTTGGCTGGCGTCATGTAGAAACAAACGGGAATAGTCGGCATGCCAAAGTTCGGATTGAACATGAACTGTGCCGAGGCCTTCATCGTTTCGCCGGATACGGGAAATCCGCCAGGTCCACGACTCGTAAACTGCACGCTGGGCGAGGCTGTAAAGGTCTCCGTGTCCCCGACTCCGACCCCACCATGCGACAACTCAGAGGCCGCCTTCTGTCTCATCTTTCGAGCAATGTGTGCGCACAATGTGATGAGTTGGGCATCGCCAGCTGGAAGGGAATATCAAAGGTTTTAATTGCATCATTTAATGGATACACTATCAAATTTTGAAAAATAATAAAAGAAAAATAAAAATAGAAGAATAAAATAATAGAATCACAAAACTAGGAAACTTGTACTAAGAAAATAATAAATTTAGATAAACTTGATAAGAAAAAAAAATTTGAAAACCAAATTGATGAAAATATTTAATTAGGTTCAAATTAAAAATAAGAATACAAAATAAAAATATGCAAAATTGGAGGAAAAAATTCGGAACGGAGAAAAATCCGAATTTTTTTTATATAAAATATTCGGAACAGGAAAAATTCGAATCTTTTTAATGTTAAATATTCGGAACAGGAAAAATTCGAAACTTTTTGATATAAAATATTCGGAACAGGAAAAATTTGAATATTTTTATTAAGAATTATACATCAGAAATTGGATATAATTTTGGAATTTGGGTAAAATTATTTAGAAAGCTAATTAGGAAACTAAATTATACAAATTTAATAGGAAAAAAACAAATTGGGATGAATAGCAAAAAATTCTACAAACTTTTCAGACGATACGTTGTAATACCATTTAAAAAGAAAATTAAACTGCATTATATCTCTAACCATTTTAAAATTCCGAATGATTTCATTATTTGAGTTTCCTAGTAGTTCATTTAATTTTTTTAGTTCACTATTTGTTTCAAATTCTTTATATTTAATTATAATATTTTATTTGGTTTTTGTAATTCTTATAAAAATATTCAGAGGTGCCACAGAAATCGAAAACAACCGAAAATCTTCCAAGACTCCATATATTTTTGGGAGTTTTCCGGTTGGTTTCGATCTTTCTAGCATCCCTGATAAAGAATTTGTACCTTACCATTTGTAGTCTTGCCATTCACTGGATTTAGTTTAGGACCCATTTGCTCCAGACTCTTTGCATCCAGTTCGGTGCCAAAAGTGTCGATTAGTTCATCCTGTGCATTTGCTGCCTGCAGCTCGAATTGTTGCATCCAATGGGTGCGATCATAGACATTCGAGTTGTGGCTTTCATTGTGGTGCAGCACATTGATTGGTGGATTCATTTGCTCATCATATGCCGTCGTTTTCTGTGGTGCAACTGTGGTGCTGGTGGTTTCATTCAACACATTGATCAGCGGCATTTGCTCCTCATTTCGCTCAAAGCTCTCCAACATGTTCTCCATGCTGCTGGGATTGTCCAAGGGATGCACAGATCGTGAAATCTCTGTGGTGGTTTCATTCACTATGCTTGGCACTGTGGTTGTTGGTGGAGTTGTGCTGGTATTGTGACTTAATTCACTGCTATCATCAGCACCATCGATAATCCAACTGTATTTGATGGGTTTCTGTTTGATGGGATGCACTGTGGGATTGGCAACTTCTACAGCAGCGGTGGTTGTGCTTGGACCGAGTGTGGTGAGTGGTGTAGTGGTTGTGCTTGGACTGACTGTAGACAGTTGTTCCTCTTTCTCCACTCCAGCTGTGGTTGTCAGCGGTTCCATAGTAACTGTTGTAGACTCGGTGGTGCGAATAGACTCAGTTTTTACATCTGCTGCTGAACTATTCAAATCCTGACGATCATCTTCTGTATTCGATTCCCTAAAAGAATAAGAATAAATAATAATTAGAATATTACAATTAAAAAAAATTTTAGTAAAAATATTATAATAAAAAAATAAATTTTATGAACAAAACATTACAAAAAATAAAGTATTTAATTTGGAAATACAATTTTAGAAACCAAAATTTGAAATATTATTAAAAATTAAAATATAAATAATATTGGATAGACATAAATTAGGAAATCACGTGATTTTCGATAAAAATATTTTTGACTTCAGCTCTTACACTTTTTTCTACTAATGTTTAAAATGTTTGTTAAGTTTTGAATATATTTATCGTACTACTGTATTTAAGAATTGTATATAAATTAAATATTACTGAGTTATTTAACGCGGCGAAAGAGATTCCGGGAAGCGAATGAAATAAAAGTGTATATTAATATTCGAAGAAAAGTTCAAATGGAGGTAGAAAAATTAAAGCTACTTTTTTAATAAAAATTAAACTCTTTCCTAATTTTTTATTGGCACTCTGAGTGTATTTTTTTATTTAGCTATTACTTTTGCTGAAAATTGTTTTCTACTTTAAATTTTTAAGGGTTTGCTCCCTTTTTTCCTTATTTTATTATTTAAAATTTCGGTTCTTTGTGTTTTTAATTCTTTTAAAAATATTCAAAGTTTGCATGAGATTACCCTGTATTCAGCGTGGAAAACTCTGTTTTTTTAGTTGTCTACTACTTTGGCTCAAAATTGTTATCTTATTTTAATTTTTTAGGCTATTCTTCCTTTTTTTCTATAATTTTTTTTTGATATTTCAAATTTCTGTTCATTTTCTTTTTTTAAATTCTTTTAAAAATATTCAAAATTGTTATGAGTTTACCCTGTATTCAGTGTGGAAAATTCTGTGGCTTCAGTGGTGGCTGCTTTTACTTTTTCACCCACTGTAGTGTGCACAATCTCTTTGGGTTTATCAAAGCGATCCAAGATCCAGGTAATGTTATCTGCAATGGCATCCAAATCCGGCAGCTCAGTTGTCAAGGGATTAGTGGTGCTGGTGGTGCTCCTGTCAGTGGTGCTGATGGTGCTTGTTATAGTACTCTCTATCGAAGTTGCAGTTGTGTTCTCCACAGTTGTGGTCACATTTATATGCTCAGTGGTGGCCAGAACTCTTGGAGTATTCTCCATATACGCCTCCTGTTCGTCGTGTCCATGTCCATCAATTATCCAGCTGATCTGGGCGGGTTTTATCTTCACTCTCATGGGTTTCAGCGTGGTATCAGTGGTGCCATTTCCTGTGGGAATGCTGCCATTTGTCAGAGGCGTCGTCACCTCAGGGAGTTGGCCATCAGTTGTTCTTGTTTTCTTTGCCGGCACAAAGGGCTCAAAGTCGACAGATTCCAGGCTGCTCGAGTCGAGTTGTCCCTTGATCATTTCCCTCATCTTGCCCAGCTTTTCATTGATTTCATTGGCCATCTGATACATGCGCATAAAGGCATTCATGCAATCCTCTTGCGTCTCTTTCTTGCAGCGCACATATTCATTCTCTAACTTAATTAATGCCGCCTTGGCACGTTTACTTCTCAGCTTTGTATATATGTGCTGCATGTTGGCCTCCAGCTGGAGAGGATCAATGAGATCCAGCTCCTGTAGACTGCGTTTTGGTCGAAGTTTCTGCTTCAATCGAAACTTGAATCGCAGATGCTTCATGCGCAGCGATTGCTCCTCAGTATCCTTAGTGTCACTTGCCAGGACAAAAGAATTTGAATTCTTTATCGGAATATGAAAGGGTTGCGATTGCGGACGAATCACAAAGGCTTCCTCATCCATCGGCTGCAGCTTTTGAGCGTGCTTCTCATTCAACACCATCATTTGTCTTAATCGATCTGTAAAAATGAGGAAATAAAGTTAAATAATGCATCATTTAATAAATTAAAATAATGATCAAATTTATCTGAATGAATGTGAAAATCTTAATATTTCTGCATGCGGATAAATTTGTATTTTTCTTTATTTAAATAAGAGTTAATTATTTTTAAGTTCAAAATTTATTAAACTTAAATTTTTATTCTAAAATTCAATTAGTCAAACTTAATGCAAATATTTATTTATTTTTGTTAAAAAGGATGTTTGGATTCAATATAGAATAAATTTATTAATTAAAAATATAATTATTAATTTATATATTGTTAATTTTGATAAAAATAAAAAATATATTTAATTTACTGGATAATAAAATTATTGTCATTAAAAAATAGTGATTTTTTCCTTGGTTAACTTGGTAAATTAACACTTTTAATAGTACATTTTTATATTTTATTATAAATATTGAAAAATAAAATGTATTTATAATATTTAAATATTAGTTTATTAATAAAAATCTAGATGCAATTACTATTAGAAGAATCCAGATAAACTTACCCATTCTTTCTATCACAATGCCATGATAGATCAAGGAGATCAGGAGCGCGATGAGCACCAGGACGGATATGATCAGGATGCGGGGACAGGGCACACGAGGCACGTAAAATCGTCGAGGATTACGCGACAAGCGTTTGCCCTCCAAATCTGGGAATTTCAAGGTCAAAGCTCAGCTCACAATCAAATCATTTAAAATTAGAAGTTAACACAATTTCACTTAAATTATTTTAGAAGTGTATTCAAACATCGTCTTGAAGTGTATTTTTATTTTCTTACTCAATCTGCTTTTTTGTAGGAGTATCAAACAATTTTTCGTTTAGCTAGGCATTAATTTATGTTTACACGTTATTAACTTTAACACAGTTTAACAATTTTTTGTACAAAAAAATGCAGCAAAAAAATTCTATAATTTTTTTATTGTGCTTATTTTGCTCGGCGAATTATTTCGCAATTTATTGAATTGCTGATGGCATAAAAATTGTCGAATTGAGTAAAATCAAGTGTCTGACTAATATTATGTCCACCAGTGTAATGATTTATGTGGCAATTAATATTTATTGCTATAATTAAATATGCCGTGTTTTAAGTAATTAAATAAATTCGAAAATTTGTTTATAATATAAAAAAAATAAATTAAATTTTTGTTGGTTTTCAGGTTGTAATAATAAATAATAAAATATATAAAATCAAGAAAATTAATTTTTTTTTCGAAAATAAAATATGTGAATTTGTTACTTTGTCACATTAATTACTAGACATACTGTATATATTTTTTAATTAGGTAAACCTACCATCCAAAATTAGTTTCATTTTATATTAATTAATTTCACAATGATTAATAATTAGCTTCATCACTTTACACAGTTTTTTGAATAGATTCTTGCACTTTCACTTGTTTTAATTATACAATCGCAAGGAGCATCAGATTACAATGGAACAGAACAGAACTTCACTTCAAACAAGCAGCAAACACACAAAAAATAAAAAAACAATAATATTCAGCAATTGCTGCTGTTGGTAATCCAATATTTTTCCGAAAATTCACGACGATTTCTTCGGTCTTCCGTCTTCGATCTTCGGCGCGTTCCAACCGGCAACTGAAGTGGACATCGGCACTGGAGGCGCTTTTAAAGCTTTCCGGAAAGTGGATCAGACACTGTCGACCCAATTTCATGGTGCATTTTGTGCTGTGCTTTGTACTTAACAATTTTTTGGTTAATGAAAATGTGCTGCAAATTGCGAGCACTGCAAAAAAGTGAAGAACAAACCACGCAAAGTGCAAGTTGAAGGGAATTGCAGAGCAACGAACCACCCACAAAGTTGGTGGGTTGATGGTTTTATGGCTTTATGGTTTGACCAACTCATCAACAATTTAAAACCACTATCAATTGTCAATTGCCAATTGAAATGAAATGACAAGCAAGCCTTGACTTATAGACTTTCAAAATTAATTTTTGAGTCGTCATTTTACAAATTCCGTACACTAAAAACGTACAACAAAAATATTTTTTTTTTAGTTAAAGACCTACAAAAAACAGACACGCAAATAAGTATAAAAAATCATTAATAAAAACACAAAAAAAAAATCCCTCCATGAAAACTTCCGAGGAAACAGTCCGAACTTTTATCAAAATTTTATTATCAGATTTAAAGTAAGTAAAGGAATATTCGCGATCAATTTCAGTTGTTATTAAAATGCAATTCCTATAACAGAAATCTATCACAAAAAATTGATGCAAAATTCAGTAAAGTGTCTGCTTTATCAACTACTGCGATTAGTTCACCTCACACAACGGGTGAGCAAAATGTGCGGAACTATTTTATATTCCCAGCAGAGTCAGAACGAATGGTGAGTGCGAATATTACACGATCTTATAGATAGAACTGTTGGGAGAATTATTCATAGTATTCATTCATCTCATAAAAAATAGACAAAGTTAAAGTTAAAGAAAATAAATCATAAATATAACTGTTGTAAGAAAGAAATATTCATATTATTCGTTCATCTTTTACCATATTATCTTTGTAGATATGTCATAAAATAATAGGCAAAGTTAAAGAAAATAAATTATAGATAGAACTGTTGAAAGAAAGAATTATTCATATTAAAGAAAATAAATAATAGATAGAACTGTCGAAAAAATTATGCATTCGTCTTTTACCATATTATAATATCATAAAATAAAAGGCAAAGTTAAAGTTCAAGAAAATACATTATGGATAGAAATTTAAAGAAAGAATTATTCATATTAATCATTCATCCATATTATCTGGTAATAGTATTGTAGATATATCACAAAAATATATCATAAAATAATAGGCAGTGTCGTGTTTTTTTTAAATAATAAAGTTAAAGAAAATAAATTTATTCCAATATATATTTTTTAATATAAATTAAAGTTTGCTTTCATTTCAACGTTTTCATTTTGAGAAATTTATGAATTGTTTTAAATCATCTTATTAGATGATAGAAAATTAATTAAATATATCAAAAATTAATACAGTTCCATGTATTTTTAATAGTTAAGAAAATTACAAAACAAAAAAAACCTCACTCGTTTTAATTGAAAATTAAGTTTGCTTTCAATTCGATAATTCCAAGATTATGTTTCACAAATTGAATGATTGAAAAATACAATTACTTACTTGTATTTTTCGTGATATATATATCTATATAGTTTAGTGAGTTTGATTGGTGTCCAGACTGTGAGAGACGGACTTTTCTTTGCTCGACTGTTTAAGGCAGAGCAGACTCATGAGTTGGGTAAACTGCTCCGGGCTGATGTTGCTGCTCACACGCATGAGGATAAACCAATCTCCGCAGCTGAAGCCGCTGAAGGCGCGTTTTATTGTTGAATTGGACATGAAACGGGATTGGGCACGCAACAGTTGAAGGCGTAGTCCACGATGACAGATGACGAGAGTGCGATAGATTAGCTTAAAGCCCGCCAATATGGCCATTAGTATAAACCAGAGCCAAAGGAATACAAAGATCTTCTCATTCAACGTGTTGAGCGGCAACAGGCAGAGATTATCACGATATTCAAAGCTGCCACTGGAGCCAAATTTCAATATCTGGCACTTGGCAATCTTGGGAAAGATGTGGGTCGTAATCCGATTCCATTCATTCCAATTGTAGGCAGGAACAACGGCCAGCGCCTTCACATAATGTGACCAGAAGTTATCCAAAAACACGTTTAGCAGCAGCATATTGATAATCTAAAGAGGGAAAATACTTAAAGTTGGTGATGGTTTAGGATTTACCAGAGGTACACCTCTTGTGAGAAATATTTAAAATATTTTTGTATGAATTACAAAACCAAAGAAAACTTATCTAATTTAAAATGTTAATAAAAATAAAAATTAGGAAACGCAAAAAGTTAAAAATTAGGAAATATCTAGTTTCTGAATATTATTAGGAAAAAAGCTTGGATTTTTAAATTTATTTTAACAAATAGCAATATATGACAGTATATCAATTAATTTTTTTTGACAAAAAATATTAGAAAATTTAATTTGAGTTTAATTCCTGGACTTTTACCATTAATTTTCTTTTTTTTTTGTGGTTTTTAAAACCAGTTTTAAAACAAATACCTTTTTTTAGCAAACAAAAAGTATTTCGATTAATTGTTTTCTTAAAAAAAAAGATTCACATATTTAATTTTTAGTTTATTTCCTGGGTTTCTCTTATTATTGATTCTCTAATTTTTTTATAGTCTTTAATGGTTTTAAAACAAGTTAAAAAACAAATAACTATTTTTTATAGTAAAAAAATACAGTATTTCAAGTAATTGTAAAAAAAATAAAACAATCAGCAAATTTGATTTTCCAAAAAAAATGCCCTTTAGATATTAATTTTAATTTATTTTATTATATTTGCATATGATTCTTAGAACATTAAAAAATAAATTCACAAGATCCATTTGGTTTTAATTGTTTTTACTGTCAAGACAATTACTTAACATACTGTACTTAAATTTTTCATTGTGTCAAAATACTTACATAACTTACTGTTCATTTTGTGCAAATCGTTTAATATGATTCTTAAATAGTTCTTAATATTTTTTCTAATTTCACCATGCCCATTTTTAATTATATTTGTTCCCATTTATTTTCCGCCCACAATATTTTAGTACTTCCTTTTTGGTAGTATTTTTGGTCAGACCTTGTTATAAAAAAGTACTTACGCTAATGAGAAAGTTGAAGATTTCGCAGAAAGTGTAGCAGACAATGTACCGCATATGGGACTCCTTGTTATCCCGAAAGAAGTAGCTGGCCAGCTTCTTCAGATGCGTCAAGTTCTTCTCGTTGGAGGCGAGTGCATCCTCGAGATTGGCGCATAGATTCTTGAGTCTTCCGCCTTCCCATTTCTTCCAGAGAAATGCAGGAAGATAGAAAATAAACGATTGCAACATCAGCACGGGCACAACCCACTGATAATAACGCAGAAATACGCGCTCCCGATCACGTCCAGTCACTTCCTTTAATCCGAGTGCATTGTTTAGCAGATTTTCGTCCATTTCTTTGTTGGTATTGATGTGTTTTTTATAGTCACTTTGAATGCTTTTACTTAAATTGGCCATCAATGGGGCGTCGTCGTAGTCTATTATGTACATGCCCATCGTCCAGCAGTGGGAGACAACAAAGTCCTTTTGCGGTATCTCCGATATGCAGACCACAGGATCCCCAAAATATTGTTTCGATGATAGCAAAAATGTGAACGCCAATAAAATGGCACAAGTGCATTTTGCGTGCAGCGTGAAAATGCCGTCGTAAATGCGCACCGACTTCAGTTGCAAGTACTTCGAGAGTGGCTTAACAGCTGTGTACATTTTTCCATATAAAATATTCACTGATCTTTGTTTAAACTTAACTTTTTATTGTTTTTCGTGGAAGCTGCGAATTTACTAAAACACGCGGGATTCTAACGGTTAAAGTGAATAGAGATGTGCAACATTGCATTTGGCTTCGATATATTACAGTGCTGCATTTAAGCTTATCGAATAGAATGTAATGTTAACTTAACAGCCACTGTTATGTTAAGTCATCATTGTTAACTGTAGCTGCATTTCCATTTAGTTGGTTGGAAGTTCAGCATGAATTCGGTGATATTAATTATTTTGTAAATATATAAGCACCATAATATCATTTCATTTTAAGTAATCATATCTGTACTGGTAGTGTTTCCAGTAATATGTTATATTACATGATCCTGCTGTTCTACTATCACTTGAGAGCTGTTAAAGTAATGTTATGTTATTTTACATGGATCTGTTATGTTATGAACTGCCCACTGTTAATAACAGTGTTCTTTTATGTTATGAATTGAACTAATTTAGTTCCATGACGTATGAGCGAAATGAACGAATTTGGTTCACTTGTGCAGTTGATCGAATCATTTTATCGAACTTGCTCTTGTGAATCCAATGTATTTTTGTAAACACATTTTAATGGCTGTGATTATTAAAATTAATAAATGCTTTGTAACTATAATATTATTGACAAAACAGAATTTAAGTTCAAGTAAATTAAAATATAGTGAGTGAGCTATCGACGTATCGAAACTATGCTTAGAAAAAACATCGATTAACATCGATAAGTGCACACATTGAGACTTTTGCATCACTAACTCAAACTCACATGTGTTTTGTATTTTTCTGGCGTTTTATAGTTTAACCAACAGGCGAATGAAAATGAAAGAGCAACTGTCCTCGAAGCAGCAGGAGCGCAATGAGAAGAAAAAGAAAAAGCTGGCGGCATTGGCAAACATAATCCAGATGAATGACAGGGATCGCATACAGGAGGCTGAGGAGCGTAAATCGGAGCGGGAGACGGAGGCGGAAGACGACGACGGTTTTGTCACAGTGTGCAGCAAAAGGAAACCGCGAAATCGTCTGACCATCATGGCAGACAGCAGCAGTGAGACAAGAGTAACTGCCTCCGATGATGCTGGCGAGTCGGGATCGGGATTTGGATCGGGTTCGGGATCGGGTTCCGATGAGCCCTCGATTAAAAGGAGTCGCAATCATTCAGCAGGCGGCGACAACACAATTGACAATGTGAATCTCACACTGTCCGAGGAACAATACAAATCCCTGTCCACAGAGCTGCGACGTCGCAAGCGGGAACTGGAGAGTGTGCCCGCCGTTAATCTGCGCGACATGGGCAGACGAGCACACCTGGAGATCCCACAGGACGAGCGCACTCCCATCTTTCTCACCGATATCCAGCATCTATTAATGTCTGCTCTAATTGGAAAGAAGAGTCCCTGTGTTCCCGATCGCTGGTGCAGTGCCGAGAAGTTCCAAAGTCTATCGCATAGTGTGGTCCTCATCTTGGAGGGATTGTCCCTCTATCATTATCTCTCCAATGAGAGTCGATTTGAGGCCACGAATCGCATCTTTGAAACGAAACTGGAAATGGTGATGCCACCACAGGATGAGGGCAAAATCATCGACACAATTGCCCAGGTGAGTTCGCAGATGTTTCTCATGATTACCCTAATGAATTTAAATATTACCAAGCATAACAAAAATGAGACTGAAATTTATTAAACGTGTTAATAGGAAATACTTAATAGATATCCAAAAATAGAAAACTAAACTAGAAACACAGTAATCATAATTTAAAATAAGTAACATTTAAAAGTATAGAATATTATTTTAATCAAATTAAATTTGTGAGTTTTAATTACAATTTTTAAATTACTTTTAGTCAACGGCAGTTAGTTAAAAATATATTTAAAAAATTAAAAACAATATGACAAAAAAGTGACCCAATTTTACATGCTCTAAAAGATTTATAATTTTATTGAGTTTCTTTAATTTAAAATAAAATTTTAAGCATTTATCTTAAACATTTTCTATACATAATGAATTAAACATTGATAAGGAAATAAAAATAGGTATCCAATATTAGGAAAACTTTAGAAAACTAGGAAATTAAAATTTAAAAAGCTAAAATTGTAAATCAAAAATGATAAAATACAAAAATCTCGCAGTTCTTAATATAATATATTTGATTATTTTAGAATCTTTTACTACATCTACAGTTAAAACTTTGTTCAGTTTCGAACAATATTGTAAATAAAAATAGAAAGAGCAAAAGTATTTAAAATGATGTACTATTTATTATAAGAAAAAAGATTCGTACAATTAAATTAATATGTTTTTTATATAAATAATTAATTTCTTTAATAGAGAAAATTAAAATTGAGTC
The DNA here is from genome assembly GCA_035042165.1 of Drosophila kuntzei. NCBI lineage: Eukaryota > Metazoa > Arthropoda > Insecta > Diptera > Drosophilidae > Drosophila > Drosophila kuntzei. Next base: position 218,468 of record JAWNLU010001432.1, read on the forward strand.
ACAAAAATTACAAAATTGTAATATAAATATATTTTTTATTTAAATTTCCTAGATTTAGCTTCCTTTTTTTACGCCTATTTTGTTTCTTTAAATTGAAATCTTGTAAAAACATTTTAAATTCTGTCAAAATACTCAGTTTAATATTACTACGACTGTTAAGATTTTGTTCAAGTTCCAAAACTATTTTTAAAATATAAGGAAGTTAGTTTCTTAAAATGTAAGGTATGTAAAAATATTATAAATTATCTCAAAATAATACAGTTAAAACTTTGTTCAAGTTCCAAAAATATGCTAAAATAAAGGAAGCAGCAAAAAAGAAATAAAATTATGTAGTAGGATTTCTTTCAAATTTTAAAAGATTCGTAGAGTTAAATAAAAATTTATTGTATATTAATAATTAATTACTTTGATAGGGAAAATTCAAATTGAGTCACCAAAATTAAAGCTATTTTTTCATTTTATTATTAAAGAATAAAATTTTATTAAATTTTTGTACTCTGAATGTATTTCTTAATTAATTTTCATAGTTATTTTGGTTTCCTTAAATTTTATTTATTTTTATTTTAGTTTCTATTTTGTCTTTGTGTTTTTTTTAAGCTTATAAAAATATTTAAAATTCTTTAAACTTATTTTTCTGTTCTTTGATAGATACCGCTGACGAATGTGCAGGCACAGAAGTTGATCAATGAGCATGGATCCTTGGAATCGGCTGTGGAACTGAACAAGGATCCCACGCTGTTCGTCAAGGCCATATTTCCAATGGAGAAGCAATCGATGGAGGAGCAACCAACAATGGTAACTGGTCTGCATGAAGATGACAAGTTTCCGCGGACAAAGCTGCTGCTCTCGGCACTCCAGATGGTCGATGAGGGTTATCCGATACCGTTGCAGGGGGAACTCCAAGCGAGATTCAGTTCCTACAAATTCACAAAGAAATTATATGCACCCGTAACTGATCGGAGTCCCATGTATGGTGTGGATTGCGAGATGTGTCGGACTGTGACGGGTGCGAATGAATTGACGCGTATTTCCATTGTGGATGAGAAATATCAGGCAGTTTACGAGACGCTCGTGCGTCCGGTGAATAAAATTACGGATTATCTAACCCAATACTCTGGCATAACGGCGGAAATAATGGAGTCGGTTACCAAGACACTGAAGGATGTGCAACGTGAGGTTTCACAGCTGTTGCCGCCGGATGCGATACTGGTGGGTCAATCCCTTAATTCCGATCTGAATGCGATGCGAATGATGCATCCGTATGTGATAGACACCAGTGTGTGCTTTAACATTTCCGGTGTGCGCAAGCGCAAGAGTAAACTCAAGTTTTTGGCCAAAACGTTCCTCCAGGAGAGCATTCAGGAGAATGAGGATGGTCACGATTCCATCGAGGATTCACGTGCCACCCTCAAGCTGGTCAAAATGAAGCTGGCCAATAGCATTGAGTTCGGCGATGAGATTCTAACGCAACGCAAACGCATCCATGATGTCATACGTGCCACATGTGGCGATGGACTCACCAACAATATACTGGCGCATGCCACCAAGCGGGACAAACGCACGGCAATTGTCACCGTCGGAGATTTGCAGCCACGCCTCAAGGAGGTCATACAAAAGGCGGAGGAGGCGGCATCCCAAGATGCCCTTAAATCGGTGCATGTCCATGAGATGTCCAGCACCAAGGAGGCGGTGCGCAAGGTCAACGAGATTGCCCTCGAGAATGCCTTGACCATTGCCAATCTCCACGTGCCCGAAACGGATTTCATGATGGATAAAGCCGAAAGATCGGCAGCTAAATTAGATAATTTCATAGAACGCATCTGGAATACGGTGGCCCACAATGGACTCTTCCTCGTGCTCATGGGCGGCTCCACAGAGTGCCAAAAGGGCGTGGCAAAGATTGCGATCAAAAGATTAACAAATGGCAATGTGCCACAAAGTCCAATTCTAACTACGATTCAGTCAACACACACATAACTCTAACACACACACACAGACACACATAGACACACACACAGTCACACACACACACACACATAGATATATGTACAATATTAAGAAAGTCTAGAAAGTAGAATCAATCAGAAAAATAATCCCATTATCCAAAAAATCACTTTTTTCGACATTTCCCAGAGCATCAAAAAATACACAATAGACAAAAGGGCAAATTTTGCTAAAATAATCCCTAGCTATTTACCTAACTACCTCCCTCCGCCCCCTCCCTAATGTCATGCAATAAACCTTTTACAGTAAATCATGAAAACAATACAATACAACAATATAATACAAAAACAAGAAAAAATATACATATACAAAAAATATACATAATGTAAAAAAAAATATATATATATCTATATCACTGACATATTTTCGAAATCAATAAATAAAATCATTTTGTTTGTAAATCAAATTGCGAATCTATTGAATTGACTTAAATGCTTTTATTGTATTTATTAAATGATTGTGGATTTTAATAAATATGTTGCCAGTTATGGATATGTTGCATTGTTTATCAAGTGAAACTCTTGAGAAATTATCGAGTTTTTTGAATATAAGAAATATAATAAAAATATGTTAAAAAATATAAAGTTGATAGTATTTTTCTTATATCTTCGGGTTTTTAATCAAATTTAAAATAAGAATTTAAAAATATATCTAAATTGCATTGAAAACATACATTTTAGCTTCTATAAATATGGTTAATATTTTTTATAATGGGATTTTAATTTTGATTTGAATGTTTTAACCAGGGATTAAAACCTTAACCGAAACTGTCACCTTTAACCGATAAAAACCGATTGAAATTTGTAACCGTAACTGAAACCGTAACAGAAAATATTTTTTTCGCTGTACCGAAACCCATAAACCGAAGCTCTTTAAGCCGAAATAACCGTTTAGTAACCGATTCATTTATAAGGGTTAATTTCGGTTCTGGCCGTCCCAGATACTGAGCAACATTGATAACTTTGAACTGCCATAACTTTGTCAAAACTCAATCAATTTTCATGCGGAATGTAAATTTGTAAATGATTTTACCTCTTAACTCGTTCTGCATTTAAATTTTGGAATGGAAATTGATTGAGTTTTGACAAAGTTATGAGAGTTCAAAGTTATTAAAAATCAGTAAAATCAAAATATTCGAAATGTTTAAACCAAATTAACCAAATTTATATGAGATCAAATTACAATAAAATAGACGTTAGAATGGACTATTCCAGTAACCTAATAACATTATTTTCCAGGCCAAAAAGAGCATTACATTTTACATTTTCATGTAAAACAATGAATAACGTTTCTTATTTTGGTCAACCGAAAATCATAATTTTTATTTTTTTGTGAACCGAAACTTAAAAAAAACTCTTAACCATTACGAAATCGATACTCCAAGATTTTGCATAACCGAAAACCTTAATTCGAGCATATCCGAAATCGTAACTGAAACCAATATTCGTTTCGGTTTTAATCCCTGGTTTTAATTAAATAAAATAAGGCCAAATCGGTAAAGTAAAAATTCTATATTTTTATAAAGAATCAAACTGCAAAGGTAAATAAACTCTAAACTTTTCGATTGCCCCTCTTAAATGTATATTGAATTCGATGGCAATTACAACTCGTTTATCTGGTGCAATCCAAAGACTCTTAATTATAAGTAGATAATTAATTAGCTTGTATTATTTTCACAGTTTCTGTAATTCCTAAAGAATGCATTACGAAATGGCAGCTGGAGTTTTTCCGGTGCTGGGAATTGACCTAGTTTTCCACATTGCCCGAATTTTCTGTTGTGTTTGTGTGTGTGTGTGTGTGTGTGTGTGTGTGTGTGTGAGGGGCTGATAACAGCAATAAATTTCCTACCTCACTCAACGCAGCGCTCAGTTGTCTAGGGCCCGAAAAAAAAAATAATAATGTTGTGCTTCCGTCTCCCTACAAAAAAAAGTCACGAGCGCTCTCCCTTTCTAGCTGTCTCTCTCTCTCTCTCTCTCTCTCTCTCTCCCGCTCTCTGTCTTGCTATCTCCCTTCATTTCGCTCTGTGGAAAAGCGAAAGTAGTGGAAAATAGTGCGTAGGCTCGCGTTTTATCGTCATTTTTCCGTCTTATCACACGCTCGAAAATGTTGCGCCTTCGCATTGCTCATACGACCTGTGGGTCAACGTCAGAGCGGAAAAATTCGAGCAACTCAATGCGCATGTCTACACAAAAATAAATAAATATGTGTATTTCACTTGTCGGAAAAGCTGCGAGAGTTTTTCCCCAGCACAAAGCTGCCAGATTGTTTGTATTCCCAAAAATTGTCAAAATATATTTATACTTATAAATTTGCTAGAATATTAGAAAATTTGAGAATTTTGTAACTCACTTTACTGCAGTGCCAGACATAAGTAGACTAATTGCAGACACTGTGTGAGGTGGGACACATGTAGAAAACGCGCAGCATGAATGGAAACTCTGGCAACGCCAATTTGGGAAATTTGGTATGTGTTTTTTTTTTATTTTTCAATATATGAAAATGTTTTTGCCCGCCGATTGCTCAATGTGTGTGTGTGTGTGGAGTGTGAGTGTGAGTGTGAGTGTGAGTGTGTGTGTGTGTGTGTGTGTGTGTGTGTGTGTGTGTGTGTGTGTGTGTGTGTGTGTAATCCTCAGGAAAGGCACACCAAATATTTAGTTGTATACACGCTTTTCGGCTCTCGAGCAGCGACGTTGTCGCAGTTGCTGCCTTTCAATTTCCTTGGCACGTCGCGCGCTCAAAATTTACGCGACGCCCGATTTACATATATATATATATTATATATATATATAACACTTTTTCTATATGCATAAAAATTCATATATATACATGTGTATTGCATTAAATTTGGTATAAACAAATGCGGCTAGTTGATTGTTTAAACGTTTCAAGGCGCAAAATAGTTTATAAATTCATTGTTAAATATATATATACAATTTGAAAATTGCTGCCATAAACTGGGGTAAGTCGAACAAGAAGACAAATCAAAACAAATGATAATAATAAAAGCGTATCTAAACATAAGCGTGCAATTGGCGAGCATATAAATTGTGTATCCATAAGATACACAGATACAAAAAAGGAAAATTCTTGTTGTCACTGTGTGAGTGTGTGTATATGTGTGTGTGTGTATGTGAGTGCAGACTAAAACTCGTTCAGTGTGTCAGTGTTTCAACTGGAACAACAACAACAACAACAACAGCTGAGGAAAACGCATCGCGCATACGCCGCGTTGTCAATTGTTACTTTTATCTCGTTTTTCCCCCTTTTTCTCTCGTTGCGCCCTTGGCACCAGTTGCCATTTAACAGTTGCCCCACGTTGACCACGTCGACCACGTCGACCCCAATCCTCAATCCAAATCCTAACGGCCATCGTCGCGCACTTGATATTGGCTATTGGCTATTGGCCTAGCCAACAGCACCACCAATAACCACTTCTCTTCCCTTCCCTTTCCTTTCCTTCCCTTCCCTTCCCTTCCCTTCTCTTCTCTGACTTTTTGTATTTTCGCGCCGCTACAAATGAAAATTTGTTCTTTACACCCAGCAAAAAAACATAGTAAGCTGTATTTACTAAAAATAAATACAATCATATTTGATTTTCCTGTATTTATTTATGGATTACATTTAAATGGTATTAAAATTAGTTTAAATTATACACAAACAAAACAAATTGAAAAACACTTAAATTTAATTTACTAAATATTTTTTAAAATATTTATTTTTATTTTAATTACTTTTTTACTTACTTTAAAATGTACAATTATATTTAAAAAATGTCATATTTAACTAAAATTTGCACAAACTTGCAAAAATTGTGTTCAAATTAAATATGTTTAATATTATATAATTTTTTTTTATTTTATTTAAATTGCAGTCATTGATTTTTATAGTTTACTTAATAATTCAAAAAAATTATTAATTATAAATTATACATTAAATTATATTTTTTTTATTAACTCCAAAAAATTAATTAAACTTTATTTAAGTTACATTTTCTTAACAAAAGATCAATGATTTTTATATTTAAATCATAAATATATATAAATCAAATATTTTTTATATTTACTTGTTTCAAGAACATTTTAAACTTGCATTTTAGGGTTCCTCGATATTTAATAACTCTTAAAAATTAATTAAAGTAAATACACTTTACACAAAAAAATCAAAAATTTTTATACATAAATCAGAATTACATTTTAATGAAATACTTTTTATAGTTACTTATTTCAAGAAAATTTTTTACTTACATTTTAGGCTTACTCGATATTAATTAAAGTGCTTAGATTGAATATTAAAATATTATATATTAATATTTATTTAATATTTAATTTAAATATGTGGGAAAATTCATATTAAAGTTATAATTAATGAAGCGCAAATCAAAATCAAATATCAGAATTTCAGAGCATTTTTCCCTGGGTGTATTTATTGTTGTTTAACCATCGTTTGCTCCAGTTTCCGTCAAAAGCAAACCCATCAACCCTCCACCCCCCAACCACCACCAACCACCACCCACAATAACACCCCCCATGGTCCCCCATGAACATGGAACATGTTGCGTAGGGTTTTTTCGCTTTTCCGAGGGTGAGTTTCTCTTCTCATTTCTCTTCTCATTTCTCTCGCATTTCCCTTTTTTGTGTTTTGTTTGCCTGCCTTGAGAAAGGAGAGAGAAAGGCAGGGGGAGTAGAAGAGGGGGAAGGGGGGAAGGGAATGTTGCTTTTGTTAGAAGTCAGGTACAATTTGTTGGCCAATAAAATTTGCTGTTGACTTTTACATGCTTTTATTTTAAAACTCGCAACTTTAATTTGCCTGCATTTTCGAGCAGTTTTTAATTAGAATTGTAATTAGTTATTGTGTTAATTTAGTTAATTTAGTTAATGACTCAACTGCACCCCCCGCAGCTTTGTTTTGTTTTGTTATTTTTTGGTCAAGCTTATGGCTGGCTTTTAAATTTTTTTTGGCCCACAGCCAATAAATGATAGGAAAACCATTTTCGTCTCAGTTGCAGCTCGTCAATGTCTAATTGTTGTTGTTCTTTTGGTTGTTGTTGTTGCTGTTGTTGTTGTTGTTATTCTATATCTAAGAGTCGATTAGTCATAGGGTGGTGCAGCTATATATTATGGTATTATATTGGTGGTGCCACTCGAGTGGTATCTGAATTAAAGCACCGCTCGGAATGATGTCATTACTTCATTGTGAAATCCTGTTCTCTCTCATTCGCTGCAGTTGGCCCTTATCTTTTATGACTCAGTGTCGCAGTTGTAGGTGCCACAGCGTTGCAAATCAAATTATCAACCACCCCGCACCACTCGGAAAGTCGTCGAGTTCACTGAACATTTTGCAGGCTTCTAAAAAGTCACGCAAGTTCAATTGCCAAATCTCATTTGCTTTGCTATCGAGTCATACTATAAATAATAATATACTACATAAAAGAAAAAGCTTTCTCTTCAAAGTAGAATATTGAATACCCTTTTAGACTGATTGTATGATATAAATAATAATATACTACATAAAAGAAAGCTTTCTTCTCGAAGCAGAATACTTAATACCCTTTTAGACTGATTGTATACATTCTCAATTCAGTTTTGCACAACGAAATATTTAATTTAGTTAAGAAAATATTGACAAATATATGTCATCAATTAAAGTTTTTGAATAAGCTTAGATTTTCACCATTTTTTTAATCTATTCAGTTTTATAATTTAAATATTTTTTGAATTTATTTTAATTGTTTATTTCCTAATTAAAGTTTAATTTTTTAAATGTAATTTGTCAATTAATTTTTGTGTCAGGCAAATTACTGGATTAAGTGTATACATATATCAGATTTTCATAATTTTCTTATATATACAGTTCTAAAATATAAAATTTTTTTTATTTATTTTAATTGTTTATTTTTTAATATTATTTTAATTTTACAATTTTTTTTCTTTTTTTTTAAACTAATTTGTTAAATTATTTCTTTGTCAGACAAATTACTGTACTAAGTGTGGATATCAGATTTTCATAATTTTCTTATATATACAGTTCTAAAATCTAAAATGTTTATTATTTATTTTAATTGTTTTTTTTTTAATATTTTTTAATTTTAAAATTTTTATTTTTTTTTGCCAAACTAATTTGGTAAATTATTTTTTCTTTGTCAGAGAAATTATTGGACTAAGTGTGTTTATCAGGTTCTCATAATTTTATTAATTTTTTTCAGTTCCAAAATTAAAATTAAAATAAAATAATTTGATGTTAATTATATTAATGGTTTACTCTTTAATATTATTCTAATTTTAGAATTTTTTTTTAATTTTTAAACTAATTTGATAAATTATTTCTTTATCACGAAAATTGCTGAACTCAGTGTGTTTATCAATTTATCATAATTTTATTTATATTTTCAGTTTTAAATTCTAAAATTGCATATTATTTATTTTAACTGTTTATTTTTTAATACTATTTTTATTATACAGATTTTGTTTTCTTAACTTGATTGTTAATTTATTTCGTTGTCAGACAAATTATTGCACTCAGTGTGTAAATAAGACAATCATAATTTATTTTAAAATCTTAAATTGTATATTAAATATTTTAATTATTTATTTTTAAATATTTTAATTAAATTTTTTTTTTATTTTAAAATAATTTGTTAATTTATTTAAATTTATTTATTTAATTAATTTATAACTAAAATCGTTTTGAATTATTTTTTTTTGGTTAATTTTTGGATTTAATTATAATTTTCTAATTTTAACGTTCCACAACTAATGACATAGTGAAAATACTCTCACCAAGTGTATGCCTAGAAATAACTGTAATATCTTCTAGGGGATTTCCCCTGTTCGAATTTCCCTACTCTATAAATAGAGTCTCTGGTCTGGGCCATCGCACTCGGCCAACTCCGGGCTAAACTCTGGCCAAAAAGTGCGCGTATTTTTGTGGCAAGTGTTTTATTTTTGGGTGCCGCCAAATTCTTCGACTGCCAGTGCCGCCTGTACAGGTGCCAAATTAGAGAAGTTGTTTTTTTTTTCTAAAATTCGCCACGCATTTTCCAGCATTTTGTTTGTTTGCCAACATTAAATATAGTTTTTATTTTTGTTATTATTTTGTTTTGTTTTTTGTTTGGCTTTGTTTACGTTTGGCCGCCTTGTGCATAATTATGTTTAATTAAACTAATTAAATGCTGTTGTTGCTCATTTCTCACACTTTGCTAATTAATTTTCCGTCTGAGCACAAATATTTAATCTCCTATGTGATCGAGATAAGTTCTCAATTCAATTCAAGTTATTGTAAAATATTTGCGATCATAAACGAGTTTTAATGTTCAACATCTGTTCGGGTCGAAGGGGGTGTAATAGGGGGGTTACAGGGGGAGGTACGTATACAAAGCCTGCCTCTTTGTTGGGCGCTGTGTCAAGGTAGTGCGTGACTTTTTAACTGTTAACTGTTTCCCTAACGGCTTCCGCGAAATGACGACGACGACGGTGACGATGACGACGACGACGACGACGATGACAACTCATTAGCATCATTGCCCCATCATCATCATCATCATAATCATCACATGTAAACATGTCAATAACTAGAGCTATACTCATATATACACTGAAAAAAAGAACAACAAAAAAGTATTAAAAATCTTAAATTGTTAAGCAAATATAAATATGTCATATTTAATATGAAGACAATAAAGAGACTGTGGCGCTCTGGTTAGAGACGCTGCTTCAGTTTTTGATAAACAAATCGAGGGATCGAAACCCGCTCTAGCCAAGAAAAAAACTTATAATCGGAATATTTATAAAAAAAACAAAAAACAAAATCCAAAAAAAAAGTTTTTAACACCTGCCTTATTTTTGGCTTGAGAATTTAAGAATGTTTGGTCTTAAATTAAGAACTTATTCTTATTTGAAATGTTCTTAAAATCAAGATATGTTTTCTAAATTTAAGAATTTTATGTTCTCGACGCATTTTTTAGAGCAAAATTCTTAGTTCTGAGACCAAAATCTTGATTTTAGAACATTTTTTTTATCAGTGTATATAAGTATATCATATGTAGTATGCTTTGTGTTACGAGGGCAGCTCGAAAGGCAAGCTGACTCATTCTATAAATAAAGAACAAGAATAGACTGCTAATGCCGAAACTTAAGTAAAGACAATTATGAATTAATTATATTGTTAATTAGTTCTTTTTTTACCAACTGCAAATAAGTAAAAGATCAACAAGTTTACCCAAAACATAACAAACTTTTACCAAAAAGTAAAGTATTCTATTTAAATGAATTTGTGTAATAGCTAATTTTAAATGAGTTTGGAAAATAATAATTTGATAATCTAATCATATAATTATAATTAAAATATCATGTATATTTTTTAAATATTAACAACCTTTTTTCTTCAGATTTCTTCAAATTTAAATAAAAGAGAGTTTTTACAATTATTCTTATTTTTTTCTGATAATCTAATTATTTGATAAATTAAGTCTATATATTTTTTAAGCATAAACCACCTTATTTCTCCAGTAATATTGACTGTAATTAATCAATTTTAAAGTAATTTAATCGCTGGTATATTTTGTTAATGATTTTTTCTTAAATTTCTGTATAATATTAAATGATAATATATTATTAGTATATTTAAGACACTTATGTATTATAGTAAAAATTAAATACAAAATAAATGTATAAATATATTTATATATATCTATCGTTTTCGAAAACAAATTTTTTCCGTTATATACTTGTATTTATTTTATACAGATATTTAAAGATTTTTGACAGCACAATTTTCGAAAAAATGCCTTTTTAATAAGTGGAAACATTTTTTAAATAAAAATAACAATTTACATATTTAGGTTTTATTTTTAACTGTAAGATTGCAGTCTATAAGAATTGATTTTTATTAATGGCAATTAGTAGCTATTATTATTAAATTTACATTTAAATATTATGCATACATATATGGTTCACAAAGTTCTTAAAGCTACCCTCGCTTGTATGCAGTTCAACTTTAGCAGTTGCGGCTTAAATGCGTTGTCCTTGGTTCTTTACTTGTGCTATTTATGCCCCTTCAAGACATTTTGTTGTTGTTGTTGTTACATCTTTAAAGTACACTAAGTAGCTTCGACTAAGCTTAGTTTAAACTGTTTCTGAGCTGAGTTTAGTTGATGTTGGCTATGCATGAATTGATAGTGCTTATCAATAAAATATACAAAACGCGTAGACAACAATTACACTTGTCAAATATGACACAACAAAGAGATGTCTACCCACACCTCCATTCATACACACACCCACACCAACACACACACACACACACACACACCCACAATCACACACACCCAGTTTTACTATCCATGAATTTAATATTGATAATTTGATAATCAAACATTGATTGTGACTTTGATTTTCTTTTCTTTTTTTTTGGCATACATTTTTATACTTATTCATATATTTATTTATTTGTCGTTTGCTCTTGTTTGTTGAATAAATTAAATTGATAATTGAGCCGTCGAGCAGCAACAACACGAAGTACTTTAATTTTTACTTCCGTTGCGTCTCTTCCACCCCCCTTCCCCTCCCTCTCTATCTCCATCTCTCTATCTCCATCTCACTTGCATTTATCTTTTGCTTCTTGTAATTCCATTTATTCTCAGCGTCTCTCTTTTTCTCTCTTTATCTCTCTCTCTCTTTTGCTTTTCGCAACTTTAGAGATTTTACTCAAAATGCGGGTCAACTCACACTCTTTTAACTTTATCTCTTAACCTCCCACCCTCTCAATATCAGCGAGTGTTTTATTTTTTTAAATTCGGGGATTTTGAACTATTCAAGTAAAGTTTTAATTGGACAAGTAAAGTGTTTCATACTTAGGATTGATTTATTATTTTTTCACTATTATTTAATGAGAAAGTAACTTATTGTATTTAATTTTTTTAACTTTGATACTTAGGGTTGATTTAATATTTTTCACTATTATTAATTTTATGAAAAAGTTTTTTATTTATTATTTTTCACAATTATTAATTTTATGAAAAGTAACTTAATTTCTTTTATTTGTTTTATGTTTGATACATAGGGTTGATTAATTATTTTTTCACTATTATTAATTTTATGAACAAGTTTATTATTTTTTATTTTTCACTATTATTAATTTTATAAAAAGTAACTTAATTTCATTTAATTGTTTTATGTTTGATACCTAGGTTGATTTGTTATTTTTCACTCTTTTTATTGATTTTATGATAAAGTTTATTATTTTCCATAATTATAAATTGTATGAAAAAGTTACTTATTATGGTCTTTATTTGTAGGGTAACGGCCTTTCCACTTTTTAATGTATTAAATATTTTAATATAAATATTGGATATACTAAAATTTGTTTTTAAAAATATTTTATAAAATCACACTACATAATTAAAAACATTTTATCAACAAACAAAAATATTCTATAAATAATAACTTACATGGTAAATTGTTTTAATATTTTCGGCCTGTAAAAGAACCTTATTAGAATATAATATACAAATCTATAAACTAAAATAAACTATAACCTTTCATCTTTTATTTAAATACATTTTTCCTTAATTTTGTTTTATCTTATGCAAATCAAAATTAATTTAAAATTTTGTTTTTTTTTAAGATTGTATAGTTTTTGAATTTAATAAAATACATTTATAAAAATGTTCTACATTTTTTATAAAGTTAACAAAATAATATACATTGTAATTTAAATAATCAATTGATCACTTTCATGGTCTCTATAAAGTTCTTTAAAATAAATAAATATATATATGTAATATAAACTATTATTTTTAGAATTAAATATTGCATTTAAGTTGCATTAAAGTTAGTGTCTTGTTAATTTCATTAGAGTTGGATAGGTCTTTAAGTTTGCTAATTCTATAGCACTTGGGATTCACGCCAGCGTCGCAGTCGCTGCTGCAGTCGCAGTCGGCGTTGACGTCAACTTAAGCAGCGGCAGCGGCAGCGGCATCGACGTCTTCGTTGGTCGTTTGCAAATAACAGTCGAAGTTCTAAAGTTGCCGCGTGCGGATCGCGGGCCTAAAATAAATTGTGCGCCTAATTAACAATATAATTATTAATAAGTTAAATGAAATGTTAACACAGACACAGATAAAGATACAGATACAGATACAGATACATATATAAATGTATATAAATGTATCTAAAGACAGCGACAAACCAAAAATAAATCACATTTGATTGATTGATGGAAAAAGCCTTCAGTGATAAGCGGCAACACCAACAACAACAAATACAAATACAAATACAAATAAACTATAAAATGTAAGAAGTGCAAGTTCTGACCAAGTTCAATATATAAACCATATCTGATATCTGGCCAAGAGACATGTGAGCCGCAAAGTTCAAGTGCGTGCCTTGAAAAATTATTATTTGGGAATATAATTTATTTATGAAGTGTAAAATGCTGCACCCTCAACTTAAAAAACAACAACAAATTAAGTTATTGGGGCATCATAAACACCCACACCTAGGAGAGAGAGAGAGAGAGAGAGAGAGAGGGAGGAGAGAAAGAGAAGGAGAACTGTTAAAACAAAGGCAACAACTTTAGATTATGACTTTAAGAAAACGGAGGGTGTTAATTCCTACATTGTGATCCACATAAAAATAGTCTGTGGTCAGCAACCGAAAGGGGAAGGGAGTGTGGCAAGGGGGGGGGAGGGGAACGAGGAGATTTCGCTACTGAGCTGATAAGCTACACAGAAAAAAAACAAACCTGTATTCCGGGTAAAAATCAATCCTATGCGGTAATCCCGGATTTTCTTAAACCTAGTACAAAAATCTTAATACAAACTCGATTTTTCTTAGCAATATTTTGATTTTTGGAGTGCTGTACATTTGTTTTTTAATTAGGTTAAATATTTAAGGCTTCTTTGCCTTTTGTAAACACTCAGTTTAAAATCAGGGATTGCAAATCAGACTTATTTTTATTATAAAAATTACTTTTAACTCTCAATTTTTCAAATATAAATCTAAAATATATAATTAAATGTCAATTTTTATTTAAAAATCATATCTTTTCAATCTAAAATATCCTTAAAGGAAATGTGATGTATCACATGAAACATCATAAATGTTTTTAGATTTTGGAAATACACTACTTGGTTTAAAAAATTATCGCACTTAATTTTTATTGTAAATTTTTATTTTAAAAATTGAAAAATTAATTTTTCTCTTGTAATTTTTATTGTAAAAATTATTATTGTTACGGTCCCTGATTAAGATTAAAGATATTTTTCGGATTAGGGCAAGTGTGTCGATCTCTAGCGTGGATTCCACAATTATAATTAAATTGGAACACGTGCTTTATAAATCTGTACTACTTAGGGTTGGGAATAAATTTGTATATGTATGTATTAATGCTATGAGATATTCAAAGAAGCTTTTTAAATTGCAGTTGAACCATTCAGATTCTCTCTTAATACCTCCGCTGTTGAGCAAATAGAGGAATTAAGAGAAGAAACCAAAAAATGATCAAGATCTCTTTCGTCAGTTGTAGTTTGTTAGGCAAAAAATATCTTAGAATTGCGATCGTTTTTCTATTAAGTAATTTAATAATTATAAGATTCTTTATTTTCTCGTATTTGTTCAATATATTTAAATTTAAATTAATTTAATTCAGTATATAATTCAACAATCAGCTATCTCAAAGAATTAAAGTAATACGGAGCGTATCCAATATTAGGGATAAATTATTGAAATTAATGAAAAATTAGTAAATGAAAAAACAAAACAAAAATATATAAATAAAAATAACAAATTTGTAAAACCAAGTATATATAATAATAATCGTAAAAATTAATAATAATAATAATGTTTCTTTTCTTAAATAAAAAGATTTGTATTCAATTTTATATGGATATTTTTTATATTGATATTCTTGCTATTAATTTGCATATTGTCTTAATTTAATCATAATATTCTGAATACATATTTAAAAAATCGAGAATTTTAAACTTAAGTTTTAGAATGGTTATTTTTTTTCAGTGTAGTGAAAATCGTTCACAACACACATCAATTTATTTGCATACGATAATTTCTTTATTGCACTATCAATAGATGTTGTTGCCTTCGTATTGAGTGTGAGGAGAGGGAGTTTTATAAAAGGGGGGAGTGATAAGAAGAGGGAAGGAGGAGGGGAGCGGGGGATTTAGCTGATGTTGTCGACTTTCAGCCTCAGTTTTAGCCTCAAGTTTTAGCTACAACATTTTGTCTTCCTTACAACTGTTTAAACATTGGTTTTCAATTTTTTATTTATTTTTTTATTTATATTTGAACTTTATTTTTTTTTTTTGCGCTTTCGCCAACTTCTTTGTAATCATGGCATGCCGTAATTAATTTTGTTTGCATTGTACTTATGGCAATAATAACAACAACAACAACAACAACAACAACAACACACGGGAATCAAACTGTGATAAAACTGTGTTTGGTCTATAAAAAAAAGTCTGTAGGGTTTCTTTCGGTTTCTGTTTCAGATCTATAGGGCACACAATACTCTCCATTCATTGGGTCTCGAGAACCAGAGATAATAAAAGTTTGCTTTTCTACGGAAAAATATGAGTTATATGGTTTAATACCAGATACTGCATTTGATGTGGAATTTATATAGGAAGTCGATTAATGTAAAGTATTAGTAAATTAAATTATTATTATTAACAAATTAAAAGATATGCGACTTAAATTAAATATAGCGAGCAATTAGCTTGCTTTTTATTCTAATAAATTTGAAAAATTTCTATTTTCTTGATTTAACTTAACATTTTGATTTATATAGAAGAATAGAAAAATTTGTTCAATTTTATTATCAACTAATTTGAGGAAAAAAATTGTTTTCTTATTTAAAACTTAAAACCAAAAATAGCTAAAAAAAGGTTTAAAATATTTAATGATATAGAAAAATTAATAAATTATATATAGTGAGTAATTGGATGGCATTTTATTATGAACTAATTTGAGAAATTTCTTTTTTTTCGTTGTTAAAACTCAAAATAGTTAAAAATATGTTTAGTTTTTCCTATAACTTAAAAATGTTATTCCTATAAGCTCCACTAAAGTAAAAAATAAAGTAATAGTGCCATTAGAAATGCAAAATTAAAAATCTTTGATAATTTCTACTATTGTATAGTCTACTATTGTAAATTTATTTAAAGTATTAATTTTAAAAATTTAGTAAAATTTTAAACAAAACTTTAAACAAGAAAAGTTTAATATAAAACTTAGTTGCAATTATTAAGAGATTTTTGAGTTAAAATTTGATTTGAATAGAAAAATTGCTTGCTAAATTCACTTAAATTAAATATTAAAAAAAAAATAGTAAGAGTCGAAATTAAAAAAAAAATCTATGATTTTTACTCTACATTATATTGTCATTTATTTAAAGTGTTAATTTTTTTATATCTAGTTAAATTTTAAACCGAACTGAATATAATAAAATTAGGTGCGATTATTATGAGATTATTGAGCAAAAATAAAAAATAAAACAAGAAATTCTTTGATATTTTCTATTTATTAAATTGTCATTTTATTTAAATTAATAATTTTCTTACTTTAGTAAAATTTTAAAACCAAACTGAAAACAATAATAATTTAATATAAAATTAGTTGCGAATATTAAAATATTATTGAATAATTATTAAACTAAAAATAAACATGTTTATTACACTATATTGATAAGACTACTGAAAAATCTGTCTTTTCATAACTGAATCTTAGTTCTACAAAAATTGTAAATCAAAGAAAGATTCTACTAATAATCTAAGTAAATCTAAGATATTATTTTCAAAGCATTTCACATCTCAAAGATGCTTCAGAGTCCAGTTCTTATCAACCGGAGATAATTGATTTTATTCGGCTTTTAGCAATTTATTTATTTATTTTTTTAATTATAATATATAGTAATATTCTATAAATCGATTCATGTGTTATATGGCATGGCCAATAGGGCTTTGTTTTCGAGCACCTTCATAGGCCATGTCCGGTGGATTCCAGGGCTTAGAAATTGAGGCAAGTTGACAGGAAAATTAGGCTGTCATCGGCACTCTTGTTAGTCAGTGTGAGAAGTGAGCTACTTCTAAATATGGTATGGTATGGTATGGTATGGGGGTTACTGCTGACACTATCGATGGATACTTTCGGGGGCATTATACAATTTATGAGCTGTCACGCGGTGTTGTATCTGACGTCGTGGCCGCGATTGTGGGCCACATGATTTATCGCCGGTTGATGATGAATTGCAACCAAGTCGAGTTGGGCAATCAAACGATTGAATGCTTTAAATCGATTGACCTCTGCCCAAAATAATATTTCAGTGTACTCAAAACACTTTTCTTAGTCGAACTTATGAATGATTAAAATCATATACTACTTAATTTATAGTCGCGTGCAAAAATCACCGATTAAACTCATCGTGCGACATTAAACGATTTGTGTGCTTAAGTACGGCAATTGAAAGATAAGGTAAAAAAAAAGAAGGTAACACTTTGAGGTGGGAAGCAATTGTCATTAAAAATGTTTTTATTGCTTAGAATATCGATATTGCCAAATATGGTGTAATAAGGAAAATTTAAACTGACTAATAGAGTCTTCAAAATGGATAAATAAACTTTTGGAATTCCCCCTGGTGTCCCAATCTCTAGAAGTGGAAATTACTACCAATTTTGCTTAAAAATATTGTTAGTGCTTATCGGCAACAAGTGGCCATAAAACTGCCAAGCAGAGCTACTTAACCTACTTGTAGATAAACAATTGTACGATGAGATATTTTTGGAAACCATTCATCAAATGATTGCTTATCAAATGGTCCTTGAGTTGTCATACTGATCTTTAAATTATTCCCACTATTTTATTTATAAATTATTTTAATTAGAGATGATCAATTATAAATGCTGCTCATATTCTCTTTTAAATCTATTGTCTTAATTATTGCTTATTAATAATTTATTGTCATACTGATCTTTAAATTACCTCCTCTAATTTTTTCAACATAGTTTAATTAGAGCTCGAACTCTATTGCTTAAATTATTTTTCTTATTTTTAAATTAATAATTTATTGACATACTGATCTTTAAATGATCCCTCTATTTTCTTTATAAATTATTTTAATTATTCTTTCTCTTTTAACTCCATTGTCTTAATTATTCTACTTATTTATTGATAAATAATTTACTTTTTTAAATTAATTTTTTCTGGAGTTATTATAATGTAATTGTATTTATTAAAATGATCTTCTTATCTTAAAAATTTTTTTTATGTTTTGATAGGTTGATCTATTCTCTTATTAATTATTTTCCTCTGGATATTCATAGCATATTTATTTTATTTCCTGATCTTCACTCTTATTAATTTTTCTGGATATTGATCGTATAATAATCTTCTTAAGCTTATCTATTTTTATGGACTCAACTTATAATTTTCTTACTTAAATTTAAGAAAACGATCTCTCTCTCATCTTAATTTTCTATCTGGATACTGATTGCATATTGATCTGCATTTATTTTCTCTGTTCGCCTAGAAATCATCTTTGCCTTTCCTATTTTCCTGGGCTCATTTAGTAACTCCTTCCTTCAAAGTTCTTTGTGAGCTGTTTTACTGATATTCGTTCCATTAAATTTTATAAAACGATCTCTCATCTGAATTTTCTTTCTGGATACTGATCGTATATTGATCTTCTTTTATTTGCTGGGTTCGCCTGCTAATCCTCTTTCCCTCTCTTATTTTCCGGGACTCATTTATTGATCTTCATTCCTTTAAGGTTCTTCGTGATCTCGTTGACTGATCGTCATTCCATTAAAATTTATACAACAATCTCTCATCTTAATTTTCTTCTTTGATATTGATCATATATTGATCTTCTTTTATTCGCTTGGAAATCTTCTTGGTCTTTCTTTTTTTTCTGATCTCACTTACTGATCTGCATTCCTTCAAAGTTTTTTGTGATTTTTTTTACTGATCTTCATTCCTTTAATTTTTTTAAAACGATCTCTCATCTTAATTATCTTCTTGGATATTGGTCACATATTGATCTTCTTTTATTTTCATGGAAATCTTCTTTGTTTTTCTTTTTTTACTGAGCTCATTTACTAATATTCATTCTTTTTTACTGATCTTTTTTCCATTAAATTATTAAAGATCTCTCATTTTAATTTTCTATCTGAATATTGATCGTATATGGTTATTCTTTCATTTTCTGGGTTCGCCTTGAAATCTTCGTTGACTTTCTTAATGTCTTGGTCTCATTTACTGATCTGCATTCCTTCAAAGTTTTTTGTAATCTCTTTTACTGATCTTCATTCCATTAAATTTATTCTGGAGACGATCTGCTCTTGTCTCTTTCGAGTGCTCACATTCTTAATACATTTTACTAATCTCCTCTTTTCTTTTTGCAGTTTCCCAAGAATCGGTGTGGCAACAAGAATCGGCAGAGAAGCGTACCAAGTCGCTTGGAGGAGCAGCTGACCAAAAAGGAGCGCACCACAAAGTTGCCGCTAGTGGGCGCTTTGGTGCACAAGGCGCTGAAAGTACGCGACAGTGACACCGATCTACAACTTGAGATAAACAACAACAACACTAACACTAACACTGACAACAACAACGAGATCTCTAGCAATAAGATGGTGTTGCCTTTCGGCCTTGGTCCCGATGGCCACAATGTGGATGCCATACAGAGTGCACCGGCGCCGAGTGCACCACCTGCTCACATGGTGGTGCCACCACTTTATTCCCGTGGCCAGACCAATATTTACACTGGAGTACCCATCATTGTGAATCCCTACATAGACTTTATTGTGGTCAATGGCGATGATCGTTATATGATCCGTTGTGAACGGAAGTCGGTGCTGGAACGCAGCGTGGAGTTGGCCAAGTTAATACATGCGGGTCCAAACAGTGGACGCAAGAGCGACAACCATTTCCAGATACTCAATGTGGATAAGAATGACTTTGAGCTGATCGTGCGCTATATGGAAAAGCACTTTATTCCCTATCGCGATCACAAGCATCTGCTAAAGATTCTCGAATTGGCGGATCGCTTCAATGTGCCCGATTTGGTGAGTTTAAAAAGAGATAGAGAGAGAGATGGAATGGGAGAGAGAGAGATGTAGAGTGGGAGAGGTAGAGAAAGAGAGTGAGAGCGAGAGGAGAAACTAAAAGGGTACGAATCAACTGATATGAGGTTTAATATTATATCGATCATTTAATCACTCTTTATTTAGTATATCAAAAGAGAGAGATAGTGACAAATAGGAAGAGAGAGGGAGTGGGAGAAGTAGAGAAATAAACTGAGAGCGAGCCGAGACACAAAAAGAAGACGATCAAACTTATCTTGGATTTTATATTATATCGATCATTTGATCACTCTTTATTTACTATTTTTCTTTTATTTTTTATATTATTATCTATTTTATATTATTAATTTTTATATCATTTTACTTTTCCTTCTTCTTAGGCATCATTAATAAATGATTCTTTTACGATCCTAACGATCGTTATTTATTGTCGAAAAATTTAATAATCTTTCTTATTCTTCTCAGCTCTTAAATATTCCACTATTGCTATCCTATTTTTTTTAATTCTTAGATATTATTTTAGTGCATTTTTCCTTCAGTAATGAGAATTATTCTACATTTATGCCTAATTTTTTTTGGTAATCTCTGTTGAATAAATCTCTATCGATCTTATTGATAATACTTTATTAGCAGGCGATCAAGTTGTTGATATCTATAACTTTTTCTCAATTCAAAGCAAGTTTCTTGCTTTATAATGCAATTTTATGAGTCTTTAAATAATTATAGATTCAATAGATCATATCGATCGTATTATATTAACCATCGATCGATTGCATGATCTTTTATATTTTCTCCAGTCTGATTTATTGATATATCATAAATGATTCTAATATTTACGTCATATTAATTTTGTAGATCAGTATATTAACTGATCTTTTCATCGATCATTAATTAATATCTGATTTATCTCCTTTTTTCTAGATCATCTACTGCATACGTGAACTTGATCTCAGCATTTCGGGTGCCACCGCACTGGACATATTCAAGGCGCTGTGGTTCTATCAGGGAATTGCGCTGACAAACCAACACCAGACGGTGATCACCACCCAAGAGACTGCACAACAGCTGGCCAGGAAACAGGCATCCAAGGCGAAGGCAGCGGCCAAGAAATTGGCAGCGGAAAAAGCTCAGACTCAGGAGAATGGCGCTGGTGATGGCGATGGTGCTCAGGTTAATCTCATACCCAATCCGAATCCGTTTACTACTGAGGATTATGGCGTTGCGTTGCTTCACAACACACTCCAATTGATCGATATGTTTGCCGAGTTTATACTCTCAATGCCGGCCATTTGTGATCTCCGCTTCGAGGAACTAGAGACTCTGGTCAAAAGAGACACACTCCAGCTGCGTTCCGAGATAACTCTCTTCGAGTGCCTGGCCAACTGGAGTCTCTCGGAATGTGCACGCAAGAATCTCGATGCCACACCCGAGAATCGACGCACGGTTCTTGGTCCCCTCTGTCTCACTCCCCGATATCTCCGCATGACCTCATCCGAATTTCGACGCTGTTGCGATCGCATCGAGTTGCTGCCTCCCGTGGAGACGTCTCTTATCAGCGATGCACTCGAGGGTGAGTAAAATTCAATAAATTTAAGATAGCAGGAAAACTACAGGTTGAAGATTTAACAGATAAATACAAGATTTTATAGACCTTTTCAAAATAATCAATTATTTATTAAGAGTTATTAGATTTGTTACAATTTTAATGAAATTTCGTTAGAATAGGAATAGGAGGAGAATAGGAACAAATGTAAATAGTATATGGTAATTTTAAAAGGAATATCTGTATTGAAAACCTTTTTGTGGAGTGTTGCAAATTTAAAAGTTAAATCAATTAATTATTAAGAGTTATCAAATTTGGACCAACAAAATTATTACACCTAGTATATGGTGAATTTAACGGAATATCTGTAAAAAGAAAGAGTTTTTCATAGTTCTTAATTTATTAAAAAATAAAAGATTCAGACAAAAGAAAAACTACGGGTTATTTGTAAAGTATTAAAGATTTAAAAGTTATTTAAATATATTGACTTTTTAAATCAATTATTTATTAATAGTATTCAAATGAAAGCTTGTTTTCATTAGGAGTAGTCTTCCAATTTAAAAAAAAATTTGGTCAGAATATATGCGACCAAATTTAAATATTATATGGTGCATTTTAAAGGAATATCTATAATAAAACAGTTTTTTGAAGTTCTTAATTAATATTAATTTAAAGACTTTGCGTCCAATATAAATTTTATTTATTTTATATATGAAATCTATTTAGATTTATAAAAAACACTTAACAAAAAAAATCAGAATTTCACTTAGGAGCTAAATTTCCGCAAGATGGTACGGAAATTAACCTTTATTATCTATCGATTTAGATTAAATATGTACAAGATATAGGGAATCACTTAAAGATAATAATTACTGAGTTTACTTTAAATCAGTTAAAAAACTTCTATTTATTTTTATAGTAACAGATAGAATATAAAAATTTTTTGATAGAAAATATGGTCTACGAGCGACTGCTTCTATGGCAGCTATATGATATAGTTGATTGATTCAGTTGATTTTAATATATGTCACTGCTGATATAAGAAAATGAAGCTATACCAAGTTTCATTAATGTAGTCTTACCAAAAGTCGAGTTCACATAGAACAAACAAACTTAAATTGCAGTTTAATTAAAGAATATCATATAATAAACCATATTATAAAAGAATATGAAGATAAAACAAGTTTCATCAATGTAGCTCTGCCAAAAGTCGAGTTCACATAGAACAAACAAACTTAACTTGCAGTTTAATTAAAGAAATCATCCCTTAATAAATTATATTTATTTTTGATTGCAGGCAAAAAGCTGAAGAACCTCACGGATCAGCAGACGGAGCTGTTGGACAAGTTCCGGACACCACGGGCCGAATACGCCCGTATGCCGGTTCATCTAAGTGATCGGAGCAGTCCGAAAAACTATCCCAAAAAGATGAGATTGACACACGAGGGTCGTGCGACCGAGGAGGGTTGCTGGGAGAAGGTGGGCATCAATTGTCTCCGTGTCTTTGTCTGCATATTCGATTGACGTTCCGGCGGAGTTGATAATGATGATGATAATGATGAACAGCCGGCGATAATGAATCCCACATAGACTTGTTGCATTAACGAATATTAGCGCTTATGAATTACATATATACATAAATATATATATATATATATATATATATATATAGTTAATGATTATGATGTTAGTCTTATGGGCAATACATTTAAAAAAAAGAAGAAGAAGAAGAGAACACACATTACCAAAGTGTTACCAAGTGCTGGCCAAAAGTCTGGCAGTGATTTTATATAGCAGCTGTTTCTAACATACTATATAGTTGATATATATGATATATATATATAGTGTTACATATATAGCGAATGTAGGTTTAACTGTCGTCGCCAACTGATTGTTTGGGTTTTTGTATTCAACTAGTCAAAGATATATACATATATAAAAATGAGAAAAACAAAAATCCAACTAACAAATTAAAAAAAGAAAACAGGAAAACAAAAAAATGAACAACAAATTTTATACAAACTTTATGCAACGTTTTGTAGCTGGACTCAAAATATAAGAAAATACAAAATACCTTAACTATAGTTATAATAAAAATACAACATACTGATAAGCATTTATCACTGGTCTATAAACAGCATAAGAAACTCAAAGAAAAAGAAAAAGAAAAATACTACAAGTAAAATTAAAATTAAAATTAATCAATCATCAAATTGATAAATCGTAAAAATAGTTCAAATTATTGTGGATTTTCAGCCGTTCATAGCTAAAAAAAAAAAAACTAAATTGTTTATTATAATCATGTGTGAGTGTGTATGTGTGTGTGTGTGTCTGAATGTCATTTTAATTAATGTGTGAACATTAAAATTTTATATAGTCTACTGTGTTGTTTTTTGTTGCTCGGTTTTGGCTTTAAATCCTCGAAAAATCGCTTAGACAACAAATAACAATCAGATTAGAATTAATCATAGCGAATTAATTATGTCAATATTAACTAACAAACACACACAAAACTCACACACGTACAAATTGTTAACAGATTTATGCATTTTATATATTGGTTAAATTTAAAGCACACTCAAAATGCAAATGCAACGCTTAAAAAATTGTTTTAGAATAATTCCACTTGCTTTTGTTGCTATTTAAATACAACTTGGCAAATTTCCCAACGCCCTCACATCAAAGTACATTGAACATTAAACCAAAAAATAAGTTAAATAAAGTATGTACACAATTTTCTAAAACTATTTCATCTTTTAATTATTTGAATATTTCATTTCACAGGTAATTGCAGTTCTGTTAAGCTTAACAGAAAGCTTTTATCTTTATTTAACAGCGCGCAACCCTCAGAAGCTTTAGTTAGCAGAGCTGCAAACCAATCGACAGAAAGCTTTTCCATGGTAAGCTTTTTTTGTTAAAGCTATTTGTAAGCTATCTAAAGCTTTAAATAACTCTATAAACTTGCTAAGCTTTTATAAAATGAAACTTTATGTGGAAGGAATTTTATTTATAATAGTAAATATATAATATACCCATATTCCACTATAAAGTAACATGTTCAAAAGCTAACTAAAGCTTTTTATAATTCTATAAGCTCGCTTAAAACCTTTATGAAATGGAACTTTTTTGTCGAATGAATTTTATTCATAATCACATATGTTTATGTATAATGCCCATATTCCACTACAAAGTAAGTTTTTCAAATTAATTTGCTTTCTTTTAAATATTAAAAAAATTAAATTTATTTATTGTACATTTCCCAAAATTAAATTTTTCAAATAAAAGTAATTACTTATAAATTTATTTAAAAAATTTAGCTTATTTTTGAGCCGTTTTCTTACAGTTTAGTAAAATTTCAACTGAGAAATTTTTATTTATTTTCTATACATTTATTGTATTTCCAAAATTAAATTTTTGAAGGAAAAGGATCTTTTTTAATTTTATTTATCAAATAAACTTAATTTTGTAGTCGTTGTATTATAGTTTAGTTAAATTTTAACTGAGAAATTTATTAAATTGGTATTTAATTAGAAACTCTAATTAATTAGCTTTTTTCTGTCTTTTATTTTTTTGTCGACGTTAAATGAATAAATAAATAAATATGTATAGAGATAAATAAATAATTTTACAAATAAATAAAAAATAAATAAATAAGTACATGAATAAATATAAAAATAACAATAAAATAAATTAATAAAATAAATAAATTAAGTAATAAATAAAAAATAAATTAATCAAACAAATTTACAAATAAATAAAAATAAAAATCCATAAATAAACAAATAAATAAATAAATAAATAAATAAATAAATAAATAAATAAATAAATAAATAAATAAATAAATAAATAAATAAATAAATAAATAAATAAATAAATAAATAAATAAATAAATAAATAAATAAATAAATAAATAAATAAATAAATAAATAAATAAATAAATAAATAAATAAATAAATAAATAAATAAATAAATAAATAAATAAATAAATAAATAAATAAATAAATAAATAAATCATTAAATTAAAAATAAATACATAAATATTTTCATAGCTGCATCAAATAGTTTATCTAAGCTATTAATTTTTTTTAAATATTTTTAAAAACGGAATCCATTTATATGCCAATTATTTTTTAAGTTCTTGTTTTTCCCTTGACAACTATTTTTCAATTTAACAATATTTACAATTTGTATGACAAATGTCGAATGAAGTCTAATTGAAAACTAGACGCATTCTTTAGGCCAGCTTACTACCAAACTAGTTAACAGTTGACTGTCTCTCACATTTCGACTATTTTGGCCAGATAAGTTGCTTCTAACAAGAATGCACAATTGTTCTCTACATTGCACAGAGCAGATGTTTTTAAGGACTTTCAATTCCATTGTAGATGCCAAGTTACCAAAACCTTACACACTTGTGCACTTGGTTGCACACTAAGCCTGACCACTGTTTGGACCAAGTCTAGACTCTGTAGTGGTGTGTGTGTTGGTGTGTGTGTGTTGGCCAGTCACAGTTAATGTCGAGCTGCTCACACGGACATATCCTCAACTCTCGGCATTAATGTAGCATACATTTGGGGGCACACCGCAAATGCACTTGTCCCAAACTCACACACACACACACACACACACACACACACACATAATGAAAACTCTTTCACTCACACACACTGTCATTTTCCACTGTTGCAAGCACTGCAAAATTTATGATTTTATTTCACGCTTGCTTTTCATTAACGTTCCCTTTTGTTGTTGTTGCGGCCATGGTTGTTGTCGTTCTTGTTGTTGTTGTTGCTGTTGCCTTCCAAAAATTATAACTTATTTTTTTAGCTGTTGGGCTATTCCCAAAGCTGCGCTGCTTTGCGCTGCTCGTCGCTCTGCCGCTTGTTAACCTTTTTCAAGTTGCTTTTACCAAATCATTTTTTTTTCACTTCACTTTTCTTCTTTTCTACTAATTTTTGCGCACAGACGCACAGTGGGAAAAGCTCGCTAAATTAGCTTATATTTTAATTGAAATTTTTGAATATCTAATATGGTTATTTTTCTAATATTTTCGCTTATTAAAATCAATAATTATTGTTTCATTTTAATTGTAATATTTATACAGCTGAAAGCTTTTTCAATGTAATTTATATTTTTGCTAATAACAAAGCAATTTTTAATTTCTATATTTCGATATTTGTAATTAATTGAAATAAATAAATTTTGTTAAAAGTATAAACATTTATTTAAAAATAAAAAGAGTGGTTTACAAATTATATTTTTTATATTACCATGTTTGTAATGAATTTGATTTTTTCTTTTAAATAAAGAAATGTATTTTAAAGTTAAAAAATAGTTTCTTAGAAATTATAATTTCTGTATATTTTTATATTTGTAATGAATTGAAATAATTCGATTTTTTTTAAGTATAGGAATTTTTTTTAAAAATTATAAAAACGTTTCTTAGAAATTATAATTTCTATATTTTTATATTTGTATTAAATTGAAATAATTAGATTGTTTTTAAAAATATAGACATTTATTTAAAAATAAAAATATAATTTCTTACATGTTTATTTTTATTTCATTTGTTTATTTATTGTCAAGCTATAAATTGTCTACACAACTATGTATATTTAAATTCAAATTAAAATTAAGAAATTTTTTAATATTAAATGAAATTAAATTTTTAATCTATAATTAAATGTAAATGTTTATTTAAAATTTTTCTAAAATAAAGCAAAATTGTTAAAGTTGTTCAATATAAAAAATACTTTTTTTACCCTTTTAATTAAAAGAAAAAGTTATTATAAAGAATTAAATATGTAGACAATAAAGTCATATTAAAAAATTTAAGATGTCTTAAAATGTCTCAAAATAAAAAACAATTTAAAAATAAAAATAAAAATAAATTGGATTACTAAACATTTCTCCGATATGCATAATATCTCTATATGTTATAATATATCGATATAGTATGTATCTCTGATAGTTTCTAAAGATTGTAATTAATATATGATTATTTGGCGGATTTTATCCACTGTTTGACACTGCTGACAGTGGCCAGTAGATGGAGGGGGGCGTGGCTGCAGCGCCCTAGAGTCAAATTTCCGCAAAAGTTATGCAGCAGTCGCCACGGAACACGGAGCACGGAATAAGGAACACGGAGTACGGAACAAGGAACAAGGAAACATGTAGCAGTAGGAATATCACATTTTGTAGCAAGCACATTTTTTTCCATTGGCTAAGCGAATAGCAAATTGCAGAGAGGGTGAGTAAGAGGGGAGTAAGAGGGGAAGGGGAAGAGAGGGAAGAGGGGGAGGTTGATGGTGCACTGCCTGCAGCTTGGCGGTTGACCGCATATATAATTATTTCATATGAAACATGTATGAAACATGCCAGAACCACGTAACCTTCTCCTTCTCCTCCTCCTTCTCCTTCTTTTCCTGTCTCCATCTCAAGGCAACATTCGCATAATTTTCTTCTATTTTTATTTTGCACAAAAATCAGCAAAAGTGAATTAGTGCACGGCATGAAAAGGGGGCGAGGAGTTGGGCAGAGGGGCGTGGCAAAAGGAAAACCTGCAATGCAGTTGGTCGCCTAATGAAAATTGTTGTGAAATAAATCATTTTAAATAATTTTCATTTCTACATGTGGCTGCACACAGTGCTCTCTATATATATATTTATATGTGTATATATGTATATTATAAATGTGTGTGTTTGTTGGCTTTTTAAAGTTTAAATTGAAATGAAAGCCAAGTAGCTGCAATGGACTTTGCACTTTGCCTGTTACTTCAGCCGTATCTAACTTTTTTGCAGCTTGCTAAATTGCGCTAACTGACCAAAGCGGAAGTTTCAATTACACACATCTACACACACACACACACACACACTTCCATACACACACACACTCACACACACATGCATAAAACAGTTTTGGGTTTGTGCAAGGCCAGTGCAAAGTTAGCCCAGTATCTAAAGCTTACAAAGAGTTATAAGTTTCCACCCAAGTCTGTCTGTTCTTTTGAAAACCTAGATCTCTGGGACTATAAAAGTTAGAGCAACCAAATTTGCTGCAAATAACTCCCATGTTATGCACGTTTCTTAAAGTATATTTAAGAATTTTGCCACGCCCTTCTCCACCTTCAGAAATATATAAAAATCAGAAAACAAGAGCAAAATGAAAACTACATTTCTGAAATTTGGTACACAAAATGTTTAATATTTTACGCATGTTTACTAAAAATTTCATTGTGATCGCTTAATTAACAGAGAAGATAATTAAGATATAGTTATTAAAAGTTTAATACAGTTCAAACCAGGAACATTTATTTTGATTGCCGCTTTCGTCAATTACTAATATCAATATTATTTGAAAACAAAAAAAAAATATGTATATCCATAAATAAAAACTTTATTTTTTGGCTCATGTTAAATATTCATTTTTAAAAATTTTATTATTAAGAAAATCTCCTTGCAAAAATTTGAAATTAAATGAAGTTAACAAAAAATCGAAGACAAATTTGAAACAAGGACTAAAAACTTATGGAATAATGGGTGTTACATATTAAAAACCTTCAAAGCACGATGTCATATTTTCCTGTCATTTTCTTTTCATGCTGTGAACCAAAAAATAAATATATATAAATAAATAAAACATATTTTTTTGGCTCTTGCTAAATATTATTTTTTAGTATTTTTATTGTTAAGAAAATTTCCTTGCAAAAATTAAAACAAAAAACAAATTTAGTGAAAACAACAAAAAATCCAATCGAAAATCTGATAAAAAAAAAATAAAAACTAATGGAATAATGGCTGTTATATATTAAAAATCTATAAAAAAAAATGTTGACATATTTTTCAACCATATGTTTGTTCATGTTATAAGCAAAAAAAAAAAATATATATTTTTACTTTTACCAAATATTCTTAAATATTTTTATAATTAATTAAAGTCTTATATATAAACCGAACCATTGCATTTTGTGCATAATATAATAAGTCAACTCTTTGTCCTATTTACTAATTTATTTACACCTTATTTTTAAATTTTTTTTATGTATTTAAATTTTCTATAATTATTATTAATTTTCAAGAAAGAAATGCTTCATATTTATTTTTAAATAATTTCTTTTAATATTTCTTTTCTGTAATTAATTTTATTTTCCTACAGCTACTGGGAACATTTAACAGTTGAGCAGCTTGAAAATAGTGTTCCTATTAGTTGGGTTAGGGTGGGACGTCCGTTCGTTTTTTGGCTCCTAACAGCATTGACCTACACTGCGTATGCGTGCTCTGATATGACGCATACGCCCCATGAGCCATTAGACCCGTCGCAAGGCCACAAATCTGTGTTAGACCAACATGGAACATAAAAAAAAGAGAAAAAATAGTAACTGCAGTTGCCTTCGCTTTGTGACCAAACTATAGCATAAAGTTGGCACATTACTTGCAGCAGTAGCTGTAGCAGTAGTAGCAGTAGAAAATGAAAATGAATTTAATACCCTTTAATTTATACAGTCACTTTGCATTCATGGGCATGCCGAGCATATCGAGCGATGGCTTAATTCGATTTAAATGCGTTAATATATACCATACATATATAAGTAGCCTGATATTTATGCAAGTATGCTCTGCGTGACTACAGGGTATAAGAGGCTACAACCAAAAGTATACCTAAAACGGATATTACTTTATCAAGCGGCATAAAAAATGAGGCAGTCGAGTTGTAAGGGGGGAGTAGGGTATTAAGGGGGGTCAGAAAAGCGGAAGCAATCAGCGAAATTTATTGCCGAGTCTCCTTTTTGGCGTAACTGATGAAGTGAGAAACTGAAAGACAGTCGAGGCTAAGTCACAGCAGGCAATACAAATGCTGCGTGAGTGGGAGAACCGAAGGGTGCCGAAGGGAGAACTGAAGGGAGAACTGAAGGGACAGGAAACGACAGCTGCTAGTAACTGTAAGAAGTGACGCCCCCTCATCCATTCAAATCTCCTCCCTTCTCTCCTTTTTTGTGGCGTGCTGCTTTTTATTGCTTTATTTTTGTGCTTTTAGCTGCCGCGGTGCACAGTGGAAAAATTGCTTATTTTTTTCCAAAATAAAGATATTTCAAAAATTCAAAAAAAATTTATTAAAAAACTTCCTTAGCTTTAAAATGACGGCTTATACTGTGTGATAGGTCTACTGAGCGTTTCAGGTTTGTCATTCAAAGTTGAAAAATATTTTCTGTGCATATTTTACAGGTTAAACTTAAACTTAATTTGTTTTTTTATTCTTTCAGTTACAAATTTAAAATTATTATAATATTATTTAATTTTTAATTTTTAATTTTAAATTTTAAATTTTGATTTTACAATTACATTTCAAATTTAATTAATTAATTTTTTTCTTTCCCTCTAAATAAATAAATAAATTACTAAAATCTTGAAAAAAAATTAATTTTTTCTTTCTGATATATACATTTTTATCTTATTTCATTTTTAAAAAATACTGATTAATATATGAAATAGTTAAATTAACCTAATTACATAATAAAAATATGAAAATATTTATTTAATCATCTAATTTGTTAAATATACTCATTTTAGTGCTTTTTTTAAACATTGATTATATGAAAACTAAGCAACTGAAGCAACAAACTTGTCCAGTATTTCATTAGAAATTAACATACTTTTCAGAAGAAACCAAAAACATAAAGATCGGCAGAATTTATCTAAAATTCAGTTTTAAAGTTTGTATTTTTTTGTACAATTTGCGCAAACTGAAAAATGGTTTGGTTTTGAGAGGCTGTCACGCCCACAATTTTTAACTGATTCCAAAAATCTTGCTGTATTCGTAATCTTTGAAGATTTCTCTATCGAATGCATATTATTTTTAAAATCGCTTCCATTGGAAAAGTGGGTTTTGCAATTGTCCCAAATTGTCCCACTGTGCGGCGCTTAAATCTAAAAAGCAGTTGGAAATGTGCTTATATACCGCTTACAAGCAGCCTCACACCAATACAAATACACAGATAAACACACACACACACACTGATAGACACACACACACACACCCAACCATTTGAATGCAAATGCAACAACCGGAAATGAAACCGACAATGCCACTTATTTATCTTTGTACTTGCGGCTCTGATTTTGTTGTGGCTTCAAGCAATATCATTTTTTTTTTGTTGCTCTTGTTTTTATATTTTTATTTACATTTTTTTATTATTATTATTTTATCCCTGTTGCTGTTGTAACTATTTTTGTTGTTTTTGGTTTATTTTGTGTGCTCGCGGCTTTTTAATTAAACGATTTAGTTTTGTTGATTTAGGCAGCCGCATAAATTTTAATTGCAAATAATTAGCGACTCCCTCCCCTCCCCCCACAAAAAAAATAGACGCATTTTTCACATTTACATATTTATGAAAAAGAGCAATTAAAATTTTATTGGCGTTCGCATTAAATAATTGCACAAAAAGTCGAATATTTGTTTGCAAATTGCAGAGTCCCCAGCTGGATATACAATACAATAAGAAAGGAATGATAGACAAATTTAATTATAATATCAAAATGCATTCGTATTTTGTATTTCGTATTCGCATTTCACATTCGAATTTGTTTGTTTATTCATTTGTTTAATTGTTTGCCTTTGCTTTAGTTTTGGTTTATTTGTAGTTTCTGCTTTAATCACGCCCAACAAGTTAAAGCATCGACTTTGATTTATTGCAGATTTCTAATTTGGGGCATCTAAGTGCAATCAAAGAAATTACAATAATATTGAAAATAAAGAATAGCAATAAAGAAAATGAGACTTCATTGTTTAAAAGTTCAGTCTTTATTTATTTTTAATTTTAATTTGTATTATTACTTAGTCTAAAAATTATCGAAGATTGTTCAGCGAATTCAATAGATTTGAGAGATAAGCTGAAATGCCAAGTCGATAATAACCACTTACAATAATTCAATAGAAATTTGAAAACTTAATACTTTGTATTGCAATTTTTGTTTGCATTATTATTTAATCTAAAAATTATTGAAAATTGTATAGCGAATTCAAAATTTGAGAGAAATATCGACAATTTCTGATAAGTTTGAAATACTAAGTCTATAATGTCTTTTTGACAATAATTCAAAAAAATTTTTAAAACTCAATACTTTTTCAAAATTTAACAGATGTCCTTCGAAATGTTAATTTACACATAGTTTGATTTATAAATACATTTTGTAAATAAATTTTAAGTATTGGAAAATATTTATATTTTTCAAAAATTCCCGTAATTTCCATACCCCTTAACAATTTTTTCAGAAGCTACAACTCACATAACTCGACCTAAGACTTAACCGATTTTTATAAATAACATCTTTTTCATCGTTGTTTAACCTCGAAATTGATTCTGCATTACAATTTTGTTGATTTGGAATATTTGACCTTTTTTAAATAATTTCAAAGTGTCATAACTTTGTCAAAACTAAACTCATGTACTTTATAGTGGAATGTCAATTTTATAATTATTAAACCATTGATTTGATTCTGTATCAAAATCGGAAAATTTAAGTTTTTCACCATCATTGTTCATTTTTCCTTGACATTATTTCTAAACATCTTCAAACTTAACAAAACTTAGCCAATTTCCATGCGGAATCTGAATTTTAATATTGTTTGACCTTTAATATGTTTTCCACCCCAAATATTATGCATTTAATTTTTACGAGGTTTTCATTTGTTCTCTACTTTAGAGAAGCAGAATTTAATTTTTCTCGAGTCTACTCACAAGATACACAGCTTAACAAGCTGATTGCTAGATAGCTAGACAGTTTCTTTCAATTCCCATAATACTCTTTCATACTATACCCAATAGCTAAATCCATTAAAAGTGTTAATGCGCTTAATGCTCTTAAAATCCATTTCCCACTTAAGTTTGCCTTCGTTTAGTCAGCGTCAGGTACTTGGGACTAATAATTATTTAAACTAATCAAATAAATTAGAAAGTACTGCGATAATCAGGCAAACTCCGAGTTATATGGAGTCCCTTTTTTCCTACTCGGATTACAAACTGCATACGAATGTTGTAATAACCTATTAATGAGCATTGGAAATGCGGGTCATAAAGAAAAGGAAAATGAAAAGCGGAATGCGTGTAAGAGAGAGGGATAAAGGGATGAAGAGAGAGAGAGAGAGAGAGTGTGCCCATAATGTAAAAATGGAGCGATGAAAAAATATTCATTGATTTTCTTAATTAAAAAATTTTGCCATCAACTTTTATGTTTATTGGTTTGACTTTTACCATTTGTTGTTGTTGCGCTTTATTATTAATATACTCCTAGTAGAGGGTATATTAAGATTTTAAAAAGTATGTAACAGGCAGTAGGAATATTGGTAGATCTTTTTAAGAATAGAAATTAAGAATATAAATTCTTGATAGCCTATTTGTCCGTCTGATTGAATGTATCTCAGAGATGTTAAGAGCTAGAAGCACAAAATTTTGAATGCAAAAACAAAAAAAAATTACATGAGCAATTTTAAAACTAGAGTTTTAAAACTTAAGGGAGGTGATAAGTATCTTGGGTATATGTGGACATTTGAGATACATAATAAATCTCATGGGGTGTATTTAATTCGAATATTCTTAAATAAACTCAGAACTTATTAAAGATACAATTTTACGCAGTGTCGCCAACCTGCCACAGAATTCGAATTTCAGTAAAAAAAAATAACTGGGCCCGATTCCTACACTGCCACAAAAAAATCTGATTTCGGAAATAATGAATATATTGTAATCAAAGCTTGCTTAAAAATTATCCGGGATTCCGGAATAAAGTCGAAGTACGATAATCCCGGATATTCTTAAGCTAATCACAAAATACTTGATTCAAGCACGATTTTTCGCAAAAATATTTTAATTTTCGGGATTCTGAAAATTTCTTTTAAGTTATCAAATATTTTAAACTTTTTGATTATTTTATAAGCACGTTATCTAAATTTAACAATAATTTCCTGAATATATGTATATACTTTGTTCAGACTTAAATTTTAGAATGGTTTTTTTACTGTGTAACTGCTGCAGGGTATGTCGTAGTCGATCACTCCCGACTAATGTTTTCTTACTTTTAAGTTGTTCCTGTTGTTGTTGCTTTTGTTGTAGTTAAGCGCAGTTTGCTGTAGGTTAAGTAGAAATGTTCGTCGGCACAGCATTGTCCTGCCTGTCCGTCCGTCCGTCCGTCCATCTGTCTGTCTCTCCGTCCGTCTGTCCGTCCGTCCGTCCATCTGTCCTGGCACTTTATTCTCTTCCTGCTTTGTGCGATTCGCTTCCTGTGCGCATTATAAACTAATTACAGATTATGATGAAATTGTACGCCACGACCTCGACAATATTGCAGAACCCCTCCCCCTACACCCCCCTGACCCACCCCCTGCCGCTACTCCTCCCCCTCTTCCCAAAATATGGCTAAGTCTAAGTGTAAGGCTAAGAGAGAGCAATAACTGCTGCCTCTTAACTTAAGTTTGTTTTCACAAAAATTAAAGTCGATTAATGAGATTTCATTACAGTGCGCACTAACAGCAATGGCACGTAATTGACAGCCTAATGAGATTTGTTAAAAGGATTGTCACGGCATCATTTCTAATTACCAAAAAAAGCAAAAGAAAATTGCCAGTAACAACAACAACAGAAACAACAACAGCAATGATAACAACATAAAAAATGAAGTAAGAGTTTGATGGGAGAGAGGGAGGTAAAGAGAGGGAGGTAGAGAGAGGGGGGAAGCGATTTAAACGCAATCGAGCATCGAAATTCTGCAGTTGTTGTTGTTGTTCGTACACTTAAAAAATCTTAAATTGTTAGGAAAATATAAATATGTTACATTATATTTTCATGTGTAATCAAGTGTGGGTTCGAGTCCCACTCTTTTCAAGGAAAAACATATTAAAGAAATATTTATAAGAAATACCAAATTAACAATCAATATATATTTGATATAAAAAAACAATAAAAAGATTATACATTTTAAGAACTGTTTTACTTAATTTATAATTTTTATCTTGAGTATTTAAGAACATTTATTTTTATGCTTTTAAAGGTTAATTTGCATCCAATTGTTCCTATGGCAGCTATCTGATATAGTAATCCGACTTCGACCAAATTTGGTCAGAATGTAAGAGACAGTCCCAAACTTATAATCTGTAAGTTTGATTAAGATATCTTACGAAACAAAAAAGTTTTTCATACAAAGCAATTCCCTGACTTCTGACCTCAATTTGAGGTACTTACAGGTGGAATTTCGCAAAACGCCGATGAAATTGGACGATGAAATTATCTTATCTATGTTGTGTGAAAATTTCAGCTTTTTAACTTTAGGACAAATAGTTTTATTTATATAGATTTGGGGTTTTTAAAAATATAAGAAATTCCGATCATTATTAATGTTCTTAAATAGATGTTTTTAGACTTTATCTTATCTTAAAACTTTTTTAACTTTAAGAATTTTATGTTCTCGACACCAAAATTCTTAGCTCTGTGACCAAAATCTTGATCTTAGAATCTTTTCTTTTATCAGTGTATCAATTATGCAGCCAAAAATGCAAGGCGGAACGTAAACAAACATTTTACCAACAGCAACAAGAACAATAACAATAACAGCAACAACAACAACAATGCGAAACAATTTGCAAGTTGCGTAGTACAAAACGTAGTAGGTCAGTAATTGAAGCCGAAGTTGCTTTGCAGCCGCAAGAGAGCACAAGAGAGCGAGAGAGAGCAAGAGAGCGAGAGCAAGCACAAGGCAGCATAAAACTAAGCGCTCTCTCGTCTTTTAGTACAAAGAGCGCAGCATCCAGCAAGCAAACGTTCTCTCACTCACACTCTCTCACGCTCTCACTCACACACTCTCCTGTTGTAACTGAAGCTACAATGTTGCTTTGTAGCCCTGTAGCTTTGGGATGCTGGGCTCTCGTATTACTGGGCAGCT
Organism: Drosophila kuntzei; assembly: GCA_035042165.1. Taxonomy (NCBI): domain Eukaryota; kingdom Metazoa; phylum Arthropoda; class Insecta; order Diptera; family Drosophilidae; genus Drosophila; species Drosophila kuntzei. The sequence continues at coordinate 255,030 of JAWNLU010001432.1, forward strand.
TAGACGTTTTTAGTGCTGATTACAACGCGTTGCCGTTTGGTTCAACTGAGCGGACAGTGACTGTGACTGTGACTGCGACGTTAAATGTGACTGTGAATGTAGCAACATTTACTGCTCACATGTGTCTGTGTAAAGAGCTGCGCGTGTGTGTGTGTAACTTAATGATGAGGGAAGGAGAAGAGTTAAAGTCAAGCGTACTTAAGATTTAAAGTGCGACACAAGAAACTTACTTAGTGACTCCTACAAATAATTGCAAATAATTGCAATAAATAAAACTAATTAATAAACACTTGAATTACACATCAATAACTATTAAGTAAATAAATTGAATAAATAAATATAACAATTAATCAACGTATCAACTAATTAGCATTAATTAATTAAACTCAACTGTAACTCAAAAAATAACAAAACATAAAAAATTAAACTCAACTATAACTCAAATAAATACAAAACTTAATTAAATTCATAAAACAACGTATCAACTAATTAGCATTAATTAATTACGGCCATAAACGTGACGTTTATAAGCCACAAATAAAAATCAAATAAACTTCCAGCAATTGAAGCGCTCAAAAGTAGGCAACAAATATTTGCAAACGGAAACGCGCTCAACAAATAATCAAATAATCAAATAACAACAACAACAACAACGATAACGATAACAACAAGCAGAGTAAGAACTACAAATTAAGCCAGCGCAAATACAGGTGTATTTCCCTAATACAAAAAAATAGTAAAAAAGTGTTAAATTCTCAGCGAATTTGTAACAACAACGACAAGTATAAAAAATATACACAAAATGCATTCGAGACTAAAATTCTTGGCATATTTACATTTAATGTGCTCGCTGCTGGAATTTAGCGCAGCACAGCAACAACAACAGCAACAACAACAACAACAGCAACAACTGCAACAACAACAACAACAAAGTGCATCGTTAACCGAGAAAATACCATTAGGTGAGTCTCAAAAGGGCCAAGAGCCAAAGAGCCAGGTTACCAAGTGTAGCCAAAGTTACCAAAAGGAGTTGCAATTGCATTTACAGTTGTCGCTAGAATTTTTGCTACAATGTGTAATGGCAATAGTTATGCGCTCTCACTGTATGTGTCTGTGTCTGTGTGTGTATGTGTTTGTGTGAATTTCTGAGTTTCCCATATACGTGTGGAATGCTGTTCCCTAAATCGTTTTCCATTTGCCATTCTCGAATTCTTGACTGAAATTTATATAATTGCCAAGTCAAGAGCTGCAATTGGTAACAGAAGTTAGCACTACTTTTATGTGGAATTTAGCTATTATTAAACAGAATTTATTAAACGATTTGATTTTATTATTTTTATTAATATTTTCACTATTAAAACTGCTTTCAAATATTGAATATAATATTTTGAAATTTACTACACATGCTTCTTGCCTTTAAAACTACTTTCAAATATTGAAAATAATAATATAAAATTTACTATCCATAAATGCATATTATTTTTACTAGCAAAACTGTTTTAAAATATTGAAAATAACAATATAAAGTTTACTATCCATAAATGCTTTTTATTTTTACTATCACGACTACTTTAAAATATTGAAAATAATAATTTAAAATTTACTACCTGTAAATGCTTTTAATTTTTACTATTAAAACTGATTTCAAATATTGAAAATAATAATATAAAGTTTACCATCCATAAAAACTTCATATTTTTTTTGTACTATTAAAACTGCTTTAAAATATTGAAAATAATAATATAAAATGTATTACCCATAAATGCTTCTTATATTTACTCTTATAACTGCATTAAAATATTGAAAATAATAGTTTAATATATTTAACTTAGTTTAATATAGTTCCCACTATTAAAACTGATTTAAAATATTGAAAATAATAATAGTAAGTTGAATGATAAATCCATTTTCAAGTGGAATAAATTCGTTTATTATTAACCAATTTTTTTAGAAATTATTCTTACATAATAATGTAATTTATAATTTGTTTTGTAATTTGTTTCAACTGTCTTTCAATATTATTTAGTAATATTTATCAAATTTTTAAAATTTAATTTGTGTATATTTTAGAAACATTATTAAACATGTCGTATAATTTTTTTCACAAAAACTTACTTCCACATTATTTGTAATAAAAAACTGCCAAGATAAAAAATTAATTTTTATTGCCTTTTTTATGGCAACATATTGAATTAAACTACTGCTTAAATTTATAAATTTTATAATAAACTCTGCGAATTGCTGCTGAATTTACAATAAACCCCAAATTTGTATTTCTTTTATTTGTGTTGCTTTGACTTTGCTTTTTTAATAATAGAATTTGAGTGCTGAAATTCATTTAATTTGCATATGGCATATGAATAATAATTGAAATTGTGGCGAAAAAGCTAACGAGAACACACAGGCAATACAATTTTACGCTATATCCTGAATTTTTCGAAATATCGTTGTATTATTTTCTTTTTTAAGCTTTTCCTTTCCCCCTTTTTTTACCTCGTTTTTTGCTACTTTATTTTTTATTACGCGATGGCGCCTCAGTCACTGCGCCTGCAGTCATTTTAACTCGAGTGTGTGTGTGTTTGGGTGTGTTTGTTTATGTGTGTGTGTGCTTGCTAATGTGACAGTCATGCTGACTGGTTTGCACACGAAGCCATTCACCTGCTCCAGCTTCTGCCTCAGCTTCAACTCCAGCTGCGATTGCTGCTCCTGTGGCCTGTTCCTGCTTCCTGTGCCTTCTGTGCCACATGCCACATGCCGCATGCCTCCTGACTTCACACTGTGCCGCCTTCAGTGTTGACAGCATTAGTTTGGTATCTACAAATATAGCTAAACAAATTTTTAAAAGAGTTCATAAATTTTAAAAATTAATTTTCAGGATTTTTATAAATTCTTTTATACAATAATGAAGTTTAGATATTATTCAGTATTCATTATTTGGTGTCTAAGAAGTAAAAAGTTAGCTACAAATAACTAAACAAATTTTTAAAAGCGTTAATAAATTTTAAAAATTAAAACAATTTTATTATACTTTTATTATACAAGATTTATGTTTATATATTATTAATTATAACTTAAGAGTTTTTTCATTTAATTGTATACAGGTTTAAGGCTTTTAAATAAAGTCAAAAATGTTATTTTTATTGCAAATTAACTATTTTGTTAATGTTTTAAAATTATGAAACTTTACGTGGTCATAATCAAACATATCTAAAATTTTTTTAAAAATAAATCATATTTATTAGTGTTCTTTTAATTGGAAAAACGACTTTTGCCTTACCACAATATAATCTTCTCAACTTTTCTTCATTTAAATACTTCAATAACTCAAATCAATTGTTTTTAATAAATATATTTTCTACAAAGAATAATTTATTTTTTCAGTATTTTAAACGAACTTTGCCGTCTCACAATATTTTTTGCTCTATTTGTCTTTATTTCAATAACTAAATTAAGCCAGTTTTTATTAATATATTTACTATTAAGAATAATTTTTTTATTTTAGGATATTAAAGTTATCTGTTAAATTAGTTAAATAAATCAACTAGCATATACAAAATATAGCATTTAAAAGTATTTTACTAACTGACAAAGCGAATTTGGTTTTATGACAATCTTAGCTGCTCAATTCTTAATTTATTAAATTATTTCAATGAAACTAATTTTAATTAATTTATTTTCCTGAAATAATTTTTCTTTTTCTTCACCATATCTGACAATCTATCAAATAAGTCGAATTACTTGTTTTGGTTTTAAAATATTTCAATAACTCTATAACAAAATAAAAATAGATAATTCAATGCTTAAAATATAATTATTAAAATATATTAATTAAAATTAATATAATTAATATATTTTAAACAAAGAATTATTTATTTTCCTCCATTATATCTGAGAAGCTAATAAAGAAATTGAATTATTTCTTTGTTATTAAAATATTTTAAGAACTCAATAACAGAATAAAAATAAATAAATTAATTTTTAAAATATTATAATTAAAATTAGTATATTTTAAACAAAGAATTATGGATTTTCTTCATTATATTTAACAAGCTAAAAAAGAAGTCGAATTAATTTTGTAAATATTTCCATTTCTAGCTAAGTACTAGCTTAATGTTTGGTAAGCTTTTGCAATAGATAAATATTTAAGTTTAGCTACAAAAAAGCTAAAATGGCAACACTGGTCGGCAGGCCATGCAAAAAGCGCAGCGTGCAAAATTGCAGCATCAACACTTCGTTTGCATTACAGTGCCTGCCACTAGTATTTGTAACTATGTATGGTCTGTATGTGTGTGTGTGTGTGTGTGTGTGTGTGTGTGTGTGTGTGTGTGTGTGTGTCCTTGTGTATTATGCATACTATCATTTGTGTAAATATTTATTCAGTGCGCTTTCGTTTAATATTAAGAGGACTGTGTCAAAAGCTGCCTAAATATTTAACGAAGCAAAAATATGCTATATATAATTCTCTCTCTAACACTCTATTTTCTGTCTCTTTCTATGGTTGCAGGCGCCATCTTTGAGCAGGGCACGGACGATGTGCAATCAGCCTTTAAATATGCAATGCTCAATCACAATCTGAATGTCAGTTCGCGTCGCTTCGAGTTGCAGGCGTATGTTGATGTCATCAATACGGCGGATGCATTCAAATTATCGCGCTTGAGTAGGTGTTACCATCTCCCCCCCCCCTCTTTCCTTTCCTTTCTAATTCCTCCCCTTCATATACCCCATAAAAATTCAAAATACTATTACAATAAAGTGAAACACCACTCAACAGAGACAAAACACAAGACACAAGACACACACAGCATTTGTCTGCATTAATTATGCGCATTTTTATTGAAAATTGTACTCCTCTCCCCCTTGACACTTTCCCCTGCCCTTCTCCTTCTTCACACTCCTTCCAAGGGCTGCAATTTAATTGCACACATTCATTTACATCACGACCTAGACACTGCCACATTCTTTACACTCTACACACTGCATTTTCACACACTCCCCCACATTATATATTATATTTTCCTATACCATACACAGAAAAAAAAATCGGTATAAAATCCATACCAAATGGTGATTTTTGAAGTAATACTTCACTGAAAAAAATAATTGCTTGTTCTCAACACATTTCTTAAACAAAAATTTATAGTTTTGAGAGAAAAAATCTTAATTTTAAGATCAAATCAAACATCTTCTAAAAAAGAGAAAAATATAGTTTTTTTATTTTATTTTATTTGAATAGAAAAATATTGCAGACAAATTTTCTTGATTATAAAAACAGTTTTTTTTTTATCATTCTTTTTTCAGCTGAGCTCTTAAAAGAGTTTAAAGTATTGAGATGAAAATCTTAATATTAAAAACTTTTATATTTAAGGACATGCATCAAAAATCAAACATTTTTTTTAAATTGAGAAAAAACAACGCTTTTTTATTTTTAGTATTTTTTATTTGAATAGAAAAACATTGTAGACAAATTTTCTTGATTTAAGAAACATGTTTTTGTTAATTATTTTTTTAGCTCTTTAAAGAATTTTTTCTTAAGGCAAATAATTGAGACTTATTTTAATGTAGAGTTATCAGCTTATTTAACAATTAAATCGTAAATATATGTTTAGAAAACACACGATAATATCAGGAATTTTAAACTTAATATTTAGAATGATTTCTTTTAACTGCACTTATAAAAATTAAGTGAACTCTAAGAGGGAAATTTAAAAAAAAATATATATTTAAATTAAGATAATTTTTATATTTTAAAATCGACTAAATTAAAAAACAATCTCATTTTTTATATTTTTTAAAAATCGACTTAGAAATGTGTGGAGAACAAACTTTATTTTGAGCAGTGTGTTTATCACAAAAAGAAACCAAAATCCAGCTTCATTTTCAACCTGCAACTGTTGCCATGTCGCGTGTCTATTTCTCGATTCTCTTTTCCCTTTTCGCTTTTCTCATTTCTCCCACTCCAAAAAAAAATCGACAAAAAAAAACTGGTAACAATATTTATTGGTGTAACCTGCAGTTTGCAATCAATTCTCGCGCGGAGTGTACTCGATGCTGGGCGCCGTATCGCCGGACTCCTTTGACACATTGCACTCCTATTCGAATACGTTCCAAATGCCATTCGTGACGCCCTGGTTTCCGGAGAAGGTAAGTAACAAAAGCAGCAGCAAAGAGTAAAAAAAAAAAACAAAAAAGCAACGTAATGTGAAAAAATTGTCATTGGTAATTGATTTTGTGTGGAGTTATTTACATTTGATGTGGTTTTGTTACCAACTACAGTCAGTCATTCTGCTCCACAGTCAGTCAATAAACTAACACACATATATACACACATATATACACACATATACATATAGATGTGTGTGTGTTAGCCAGTTGATGAGTAATGAAGTTGCCAGCGGGCAAAACGGAAAATGGGCAAAAAGTTCGTAATGAAACAAAGAGAATATGTGGAATATTTGCGGAATTTTCCCTCAACGAGTAGCACAAATTATAATTAAAGCCGCTTAACAGCTGCCAAATAAAAAAATAAGGGAGCAGCAAACTGATTTTCCAAGAATTTTCATTCTCTCTCTTAGGATAATTTCACATTCATTCGTTAACAAAAATTTATTCCGTCAACTGGAATGAAATTCTAAATATATCAAATATAAAAGTAAATATATGTATGCAAAAATAACTTGAATTAATTGAAGCAAAAAAATAAACATAGCAACTAGTTAAACAGCAGTGCGGACTTAAATATTTTAACAACAAGAAAATATAGAAAATAATATTTATAGCGGAAAATGGAAATAAATTTGATCGCAAATAGGCGGACAAACAAATTGATGGTTGCATATTTGCGTTTTCGAGTTGACCGACTGAAAAACAATTAAGAAGAAAGCTTTCTAAAATTATAAACTTGCAGTTACCCTGTAATTTATATTTATTTATTTAAGTCAGCTAAAATACTTCACTAAAAAGAATTATTAAGTAATTAAAAGTATACTAAAAAAAATAATACTCACAATTAAAGTTTTTGTTTGCAAAGAAATGTTGTATTAATTATTAAAAAATATTTTTTGAGTATCCTCAGACTTAAAAAATATTTTTTGAGTATCCTCATACTTAAAAAATATTTTTTTTCTGTAAACTTAAACTTTAAACATATTTTTTAAAATTTTTTGCAATTAATTTTAAGTAAATATTTCTGTCCAAGTTTTATTTTTTATCTAAAATTAAAATTAATCAGTTTATCAGTTAATTATTAAAAATATTTTTTGAGTATCCCCAGACTTAAAATATATTTATTTTTTTATAAACTTAAGCTTTAAATATATTTTTTACTATTTTATACAATTAATTTGAAAATCATATTTCCCAGTTTTATTTTTTATACAAAATTATTGTTTGCCGTCTGAATTTAGTTAATGGCCAAAAAATAAATTCATTATAATAAATTCATTATTATTATAATATAATCTAATTTTTAATTTTACATTTTAGTATTACAATTTTATTTAAAATTTAATAAATTAATTTTCAACCTATCGACTGCTTTTAGCTGACGTTTTTGAACGACTAGCAGATACCCTGTTGACACTTAAAAAATACCCAAAAGCTAAGCTTTAAATTCTTTTTAGGCTGTCATTCGACATCATTTTAAAAAGCATTCCTGACTTCAGAATTACAGGGTATTTGAAGCCTACTGTTTGGCAATTGAAAGTGGCAACCCAATGCAATTATTCAGGCAACTCTCGCTGCCACTCAACAAATGAAAAACCGAATGCAAATAAAAGCAACTTCGCTATCTATGTCAACTGACAACAGATTGAACAACACAATTTTCTGCTTTTTGTTATTGTTGTTTTAGTTGTTATTGTTGTTTTTGTTGTTGTTGTCAGCCAGTGAAATTGCTGACCATTTAATTTAGGTCAATAGGTTCTCGTTATGCTGGACAATACCAAAAAGCAAAAAAAAGAAGATGAAAAATGTGGAAAATATAGAAAAACGCACTTGAAACACTTTAATATATATTTTTGCTCGAGGCGCCTTTAGTAAAAGTTTTTCGAGCATATTCTTTTGAATAGTTTGCATTCTTCATATTTCTTTTATTTTTTTTTGATTTTTATGCTTTGTCCTTGTCAGGGTCATAACTTTTCATACAGCTCACTTAACAGCTTAAGCTGCAGTTTATTGCGTGTGGGAGAAGGGAGAGAAGGGAGAGAAGGGAGAGAAGAAAGAGGGGAGGAAGTTGAAGGCGCCACTTTTCTAATTTAAACATCAACCTTCAGTTACTCGGCGAACTTTAGTTTATAAAAATAAAATAAAAATAAAGTCATCGCATAAAGTGGCTATAAGTACACATAAACACACACACATATACACTGATAAAAAAGGCGTTGAGTACATAAAATTATTAAAGTTAAAAAATACTTCTAGATTTTAAGAACATTTCAAATAAGACCAAGTTCTTATTTATAGACCAAACAGTTTTAAATACTCAAGACAACAAAATTAAAATAAAATAAGACAGGTTTTAAATTTATAATTTTTTTATCTTTGTTTTTATTAATATTCCTTTATTAAAATCAAAGAGTGGGATTCGAACCCGCGCTTGTTTTAAATCTGAAGCGGCGATTCTAAAAAGAGCGCCACGGGACCACAATTGGTTACATATGAAAATATAAATTATTTTAATTTTTCTAACAATTTAAGATCTTTATTCTTATACTAGTTTAGTCAAAAAAAATATATATATTTAAGAAGTTTTCCTCAATTTCACACCACCACAGAGGAAAGGACTTAGCGCATTTTTTTTATGAAGTGGTATTCCCAATAATTTGCATCCTATTGTTCCTATGGCAGCTCTATGATTTAGTTATCCAACTTTGACAAAATTTGGTCAGAATGTAAGGGACAGTCTCAAATATATAATCTGTAAGTTTGGTTAAGATATCTTAAGAAACAAACAAGTTTTTCATACAAAGCAATTCCATGTCCTTTGACCTCACTTTGACCCACTTACAGGTGGAATTTCGCAAAGCGCTGTCTTATCGCTCGATGAAATTATCTGAGCTATGTTGTGTGAAAAATTCAGTGAATCAGTCAGGACAAAGAGCTTTATATACATATATAGATTCATATTTTTCCTAACAATTTAAGATCTTTATTCTTATATGAAAAAATGCGAGTTTTTAGATGAATATTCTTAGTCATAGTAATTTGGTCTTAAAATGGTCTTATTTTCAAAACAAAATATTTGAGAAAAATGGGCTTGATTTTAAAAGTTGTTCCTTTTTTTCAGTGTATATATAGACACACCCACCCACACACACTTGTTGTTGTTGTTGCTGGTTTGGTGTCTGGCAGACGCTCTACTAAATCAAAAGCCAAACACAAATCATAATAATTGTAATTTGAAGAAAATTTACTACCAACAACAAGTCGCTATTGTTGTTGTTCTCGTTGTTGTTGTTGTTGTCACTGTGCCTGGCACTTCACAAAAAGCAGAAAGAGAAAGAGCGAGAGAGAGAGAAAAGCCAAAGCCGGAAGACAATGCCAAACGAGCACTCCACTCTTTCTACAGTGAGCGCAAAAAAATTTATGATGCGCTCTTGGCCTCTTTTATTTCAATCACTATAAATCAAGATATGGCGTCGGCAAAGTAAGCAACAACAACAACAACAACGACAACAACAAGAACTAGAGTCACAGTTTATTCTCACACACACACACACACAACAGACTGCGCATTTGCGTGTGTGCCTTGAGGCGTGTGTGTGTGTGTGTGTATAAAGCTAAACGGAAACGGGTCGCTGTGAATCTTCTCTCTTTATGTACATACAAGTAGGACTCGTATATTGTGCGTATATATATGTATATATGTATGTATGTATGTATATATGCCTCTTACTTAATAGCCCAGTAACCAAAAGCATACAAAGACTTTTAAGTTTGTGACAATATCTGTCTGTCCGTGTGAACACCTGAAACTCCGAGATTATAAGAGTTAGAGTATACAAATTCGGTTAATCAATATGTATTATAATTTTATTTTTATTATCTATTATTTAATAATTTTTTTATCCAATAAATCTTTGTTTTTTTTTGGGTTTATTTTCTTGCAAGTATTTCAAATACATCAATTACCAATATTTTAAATTGCCATAAAAAATGCATTTAATAATATATTTATATTACTTTTAATAATTTTGTCTACCTCTTTTTATTGATTATTAATTTGTATATAATTTCTGATGGTTAGAGTCACATAATTATAATTTCAGTATGAAAAATAACTGGGTTCAAGTCTCACATTGTCTTGTACAAAAACCTATAATAAATCACTTTATTATTATTTAAATATTTTTTATAATATTTAATTTTATTAAAATCTTTTGTTAATAAACATAAATTACGAAATTATAAATTTTCGATAAAATAATATATTTTATGATGAATTTATTCATGTAGTCTGTTTCTTTTATTTAATATTTGTTTCAAAACATTTTTATTTATTTTTGTTTATTTTTAATTGGGATTTAATTTCTGATAATTAAATCGAGAAGTTTGTTTAATTTTTTAAATATATATTTTGCACTAATTCTAAAATCTTATAAACTTCAGTAAAAAAAATTTCAAAATTGCGTTAAAAAAGTGTATTTTATGGGGAATCTATTTATGTATTCTGTTTCTTTTATTTAATATTTATTTTAAAATTTTTTAAGATAATTTTTGTTTAATTTAAATTTGTATTTAATTTCTGAGTCGAATATTGGGCATCAAAAAGTCGAGACAAATTGACTTTAGCCTGCTTGCTTGCTTTACTTTGCCACCAGTCAAAAGGCAGGACTTACATGTCCTTTACACTGTCCCCAGTCCGTAGTCCCTGTCCCTGCCCCCTCTCTCTGCCCCCTTCGCCACCCATGTCTCCCTTGTCGCTGGCAGCGTCAAAGCGGAAACGCGTTTCATTTTATTATTGCTTCATGTAGCGTGCACATTACATTGTTATACCCTGGAGGGGAGAAGAGAGAGAGCTTTAGTCCCCCCTCTCCCCCCTCTGTATTCCCCACCCATGTCACTTATGTGTCGCTTTGTTTTTGCATACTTTTAGGTGCTTACCCCGTCATCGGGTCTGTTGGATTTTGCGATCAGCATGCGTCCGGATTATCATCAGGCAATTATTGATACCATACAATATTACGGCTGGCAAAGCATTATTTATCTCTACGATTCGCATGATGGTGAGTATATGAGAATATGAACAAAATGAGAGAGTGGAATGGGGACTAAAAATAAGGGAGTTGGATGCTTAGATTATCCCATTGTTTACTCTGTGTATTTTGATTTCATTTCATTTCTAAATAAATGAGGCGCCAATGTGACTTTGTTGTTGTTGTCTGCGTTGTTGTTGTTGTTGCTGTCTGACTGAGTGTTTGACATTTGTGTTGTGCTTTGTTTTGTCTCGTGGCATAACTGAGTTAATGGCTAAAGACGAGGGCTGTCACAAAAGATATGGCAATTAATTCAAATTGAAATGCAAATATTTTGCATAACTTTCAACATAATTTATTAAAGCTAAATACATTTTGGAAGTTGCTAAAAAGCTTTCCATTCATTAATTTCAAGTAGAAAGTTAAGGCGAAAATAGTTGAGCATAGTAAAAAAAATATTTAATAATAATACACGCATTATCTGTCTTAATTAAATATATTTTATTGTAGTATTTTGTGATGAAGCCAAAATTTGTTTTAATATTATAACATAGTGAAATGTAATTTTAATATATTACGGAGAAATGTTTTTACTAGAGTAGAAATAATATATAATAAAATATAAAAATATATAGGCAATAAAATATTTATTTTAATTAAAAAAGACTTCAACGCCGAGTAAAACTAAAATATATAATTTGAATAATTAAAAAGTCTATTTATACTTTACACATTTATTGTTTCATGCTTAAAATATAGTACAAATAAATAACATTAATAAATTTTAAATATATTACTATTTAATTTTAATTTCTAAACTTAAAATAAATAATAATGCAATTTTAAAGAATAAACATTAATAATTTTAAAATTTTGAATTATTTATATTTTATTTCATGCTTAAATATATTATAACATTTTCTTCTGAGCTTAAAATAAATAAAAATGCAATTTCATAGAATAAACATGAATAATTTTAAAATATTGTACTTTTTAATTTTCTGCATTTTCTGATTTAATATTCTATATTTTAGAAAATCTCTAAGTTTTAGTAAATTTAAAATTACTAAAATGTTGAACAAATAAACTCCATTATTAAATGGTATTTATAATTTTGTATTCTGCATTAATTTAAAGCTTGATAAATATTTTTTAAATATTTTTATAACTTAAATGTTTAAATTAAGTGCTTAAAAAATTAAATTAAATGTTTAAGTAATATATTTTATTTGATAAAGCGATGTTTTTAATGCATTTCCGAGTAATGGCAAATTATCTAAACTTTATTCAGTACTGTTAAGTTCTATTATTATTATTTACCATTATTATACTTTGCTATTTGAGCCAAGAGAAAAGGGGGCAATGTAAATAGAAATCAGACATCAAACACATGTCTAAATACGAGTATCTAGGGGTTGTGTGCCACTTTGGAGGGCAACTTCAGCTGCCCCTTCATTTTTATTTCCTTTTCTTAGGTTCCTATTTTTTTTGCTTTTGCTAATATGTAATTAAATAAGCGGCACAAAGAGGACGCGCTTTCTGCTAAAAGTAAAAGTAAAAGTAAAAGTAAAAAAAGGCCAGACAAGACAAGACACAAGTTGGATGGAGTCGAGACTCGAGACTTGAGACTTGAGTGCTTTCAAGCGCTTAGAAGTGGTTCTCCTCCTTGAGCAGCGACACACACACACACACACACACACACACACACACACACATATGTAGGAGCAACATGCCACATAATGTTGCCATTGTTGTTGTTGTTTTCGTAGGCTGCCTTTTTGTTGTATTGAAATTTATTTCAAAGCAATTTCCTGCAGTCTTCAAGCGACGTCGACGTCAGCAATTACGGCCAAAGATGAAGACATCACACACACACACACACACACACATATATGTATCTTCTTATAATACACACAATGCACAGTGGTCCAGAATCCAAAAAATGTTGGCAGAAATTAGAATAATGTAGTTACAGACCTGAAACTTGGTACACTTTATGGTCATACCATATGTAAGGCCTGAGAACAAATTTGGACCGATCGAGCCACGCCTTCTTCACCGACCCATATGAGAAAAAGTGTAAAATATTTAAAAAAATCTTAATACATAGCTAGAGACTTGAAATTTGATATGAATCTTAGTTAGGCTAATGTAAAATTTATAATATATTTTGCAGGGATTAAAACCTTAACCGAAACCGTAACCTTTAACCGATGATAACCGATAACCGTAACCGAAAAAATGTTTTTCCACTGTACCGAAACCCATAAACCGATACTCTTTAAACCGAAATAACCGTTTAGTAACCGATTCATTTATAAGGGTTAATTTCGGTTATGGACGTCGCAGCTACTAAGCAACTTTGATAACTTCGAACTGTCATAACTTTGTCAAAAGTCAATCAATTTCCATGCGCCATGTAAATTTGAACAAGATTTTACCTTTAAATTCGATCTGCATTTAAATTTTGTTCATTTTCAAAAAATTTTGAAAATCGATTTTTTTTGAAAATTTGCAGTGTTACCTCTTTGTCTTTTTTGATTTTTTCGAAAAAATTTGAATTTTCAAAATCAACAAAATTTAAATGCAGAACGAATTTAGAGGTAAACTCATTAACAAATTTACATTGCGCATGGAAAATGATTGAGTTTTGACAAAGTTATGACAGTTCAAAATTATTAAAAATCAGTAAAATCAAAATAATCGAAATTTTCAAACTAATTGAACCAAATTTACATGAGATCAAATTAAAATAAAATCGACATTACGCTGGACCATTCCAGTAACCATATAACATTATTTTCCAGGCTAAAAAGAGCATTAATTCTACTTTTATGTAAAACTCATTGTTTAAACTTTCTTATTTTTGTCAACCGAAAACTTTAATTTTTATTCTTTTTTGTGAACGGAAACCATACCGGTATTTTCAAACCGAAACTTACAAAAAACCGACAACCGTTTCGAAACCGATACTGCAAGATTTTGCATAACCGATAACCGAAAACCTTTATGCGAGCATAACCGAAACCGTAACTGAAACCGATATTCGTTTCGGTTAAAAACATTGATTGTAACACAATGATTTTCAAATGCTCCAAATAGTTCTCTATTGGACCACTGTGCAATGTCATTGAAGCTCTGTAAAAATTTCATATGATATTAAGTATACGCCGCAGTGATTTCTGCGTGTGTTATTTGAGTATTTTTATGCCGACGCCTTTGGATTTCTGCTTCTTTTTTCCTTCTTATTTTTTTTGTCCATCATTTCTGCGCCTTTTGTAATGAGTTCACAGGCTGTCGTTATAGCTGCTCCTTTTGTGTGGCACTCCGAGGAGTCTTTTTCTCCAGTGTGTGTGTGTGTGTGTGTGTGTGTGTGTGTGTGTGTGTGTGTGTGTGTGTGTGTGTGTGTGTGTGTGTGTCATGTGTTAATGACTCTGTGTGAAATAAAATTTATGACTTTATGCAACTGCTGGCAGCGCTTGGCCCTTTTTCGCTGCCATTGCCTGATGCCTGCTGCCTGCTGCCTTAACTGGTTTTTGTTTGCTGCCATTTCTTTTTTACCATATATTTTTTTTTGGGCATTTTTTAATATTTGCGCCGTTTGGCGAAAAGTAGGCCGACATTGTTGCCGCTGGCATTCGGCGCAGGAAAAGGAAATGCCGCAGCAGCAGAAGGAGCAGAAGGAGTTTGGAGAAAGAGAAGGAGCAGCTTGCTCTCTGCCCTCTCTCTCTCTCTCTGTTATTGTTGTTATTGCTGCTGTTGGCCATGCTGGCATTTTTGGCCGACTTCAGCTCAATACACGTTGCTTCAGCATCGTTTACATTGTTAACCAAAAAACAGGCTCCACAGCGAGTCTCTTTATATTTTAATGCCGCTGTCAGCAGTTTGTTGTTATTGCTACGTTGTTGTTGTTGTTGCTCTCTAGACCCGCCTGCTGTTATCGGCCACGTTCTTAGCCCAGTAGTCAAATAGAGTAAACAGACTATTGAGTTTGTGACCATGTTCTTTTAAACATCTATAGTAGAACTCAGATACTATAAGAGTTAGAGCTACCAAATTTGGTTACAATACTCCTATGTTTGTCCTGCGAAACAAGTGAGTTTTAGAATTTTATCGCACCCCCGATTCATCTATATAATGTGTAGTAGTAGTTGTAGTTGGCGAACATTTGCTGAAAGTTTAAGCTCGAGTTCTAAATAAACAGAGAAAATAATTTAAATTTTGTTTTTTTTTATTTTACAATATTTATTTATATAAAAAATTATGTGTTTAAAAAATTAACGTAAAAATTATATTTAAAATTAATAGTTAAATTAATATTGAATTTTAATTAAATAATAAAACAAAAAAAACATTAAAATTTAAATGCAGGCGAACAATTGCTTTGTTTCAAGAATTTGTGGAAGTGTTATATTATATTTTAATTACTTATTAGATTTAATATTTTTTATTTGCTGTTTATTTGCCAGAAAATATTGTAAAAATATTTAGAAAACAAATACTACATTTTTGAATTGCGATTATAAAGATATTATTTTTTTATAAAAACTTAAATTTAAATTTTAAATTGAGTTATTTATTTGCTTCTTTATTTCTTTATTTATTTCTTAATTTCTTTATTTTTTTATTTCTTTATTTCTTTATTTCTTTATTTCTTTATTTCTTTATTTCTATATTATATTTTTTTATTTCTTTATTTCTTTATATATTTATTTTTTTATTTATTTCTATATATCTTTATTTCATTATTTCTTTATTTCTTTATTTCATTATTTATTCATTTCTTTATTTCTTCATTTCATTATATCTTTATTTCTTTATTTCTTTATTTCTGCATTTCTTTATGTTTTTATTTCTTTATTTCTTTAATTCTTTACTACTTTATTTCTATAATTCTTTATTTCCATATATTTTTATTTTATTTATCAATTACTTATTATGTATTTGTTTTAATATTTTGCTTGTGCTTTTATTTGTTGTTTAAATATTTTTAAATTAAATATGTTGTGTTTGTCTACAAAGATATATATGTACTGGGCAACTAAGAGTCGATCACTTCAACACTAGCGTTTTGACTTGTTTGTCTTCTTCTCGTTATCGTTGTCTTTGTTGTTGTTATTGTTCGTTGCTCGTTGTTTCGTTAAACGAAGAGCGCACACGGCGACAAATTGGTAGCATATTTTTTGGCGCATTCATGAATACAAAAGTTGCAGAAAAAGCAATACGGCGACAACATAGGAAGCATTCAATAAAACATCATTGCACACACACACACACACACACATACACTCACAAATGGTTGAACAAACAAACAGCACGCACACATTTTTTATTATTATTTTTGACGTTGTTGTTGTTGTTGTTTGAGGTTCGCTATTTATTGAAATGTTACCAACGTGCCACAAAAAAGTACTTCAATTGTCTGTGCACTTCCGTTTCCTCTTCGACATCGACATCGACATCGATGCTGCTTTTTGTGGTTGTTGTTATTATTATTTTTGTTTTGTGGCCATTGCCAACAAATCATGCAGCCAAAAATCAATGACAATAACAACAATAACAACAACAATAGCAAAAGTAAAAGTAACAACAACATCTGTGTGACAACAACGACGTGCAACAAATGGCGTGTGAAAATGTTTTTTTGAGGCCAGAGAATGAGTATGAGAATATGAGATTGAGCTTGTGATTGAGTGTGACTCACTGACTGACTGACTGACTGACTGACTGACTCACTGAGTGTTTATCTATGTGGCATAAAGTATTCATAAGCAGCCAGAGATATAGATATAGATATAAATATACACTCAAAATACACACACACTCTTACAAGAAAATCAAGAAATAGATAACTCGTTTCTATGCATGGCTAAAATAGCAAATAGCGTTAAGAGATAAATAAACATTTTATAGTATTTGTATTGCTGCTTTTTTTTCTATTCAGTATTCGTATTCGTATTCATATTCGACAAATTCATATTCAAATGCAACAGTTTTCTTAATAAAAATGATTTGATTTTTTGCCAGCATAAAATAATAGCAATAAATGCTTTGCTTACACTGACAGAAATTCCAATTAAAATGCTACACATTTTTTCAGTTATTTATTTATTTAATTAACATTGACTCAAGTCAATTGACAGAAAGTTTTGTTTATTATTAAACATATAAATAGAAAAGTTGATAATAAACTTGGCAATTTTAAATGTATAGCTGATGAGATATAAAATTTTATTTAAGTTAAGCCATAGTTAAATTAAGATAAAGATGATATATATATATATATAATAAATATAATTTAAAAAACGCACGTATTGTTTTTATTTTTATTTATTTTGTTTATCTATTTGTACTCGACTAAAAATAGTCGGTGAAAAGAAAATTAAGTTTTAAAAGCATTAAAATAAAAATTAAACTGAATACTGTTTTAAAAATTAACAATTAAATTAATATTAAATTTAACTTACGAATTGACACAAAGAAACGGTTCTAATTTTTATTTCATGTTTTATTATAGTTTTTATGGTTCTCAGAACAAATTAAAGAATTAATTATTATTTTTACAATATTTTAATTTATTTACACTAAAAGGTAAATATAAAATAAAATAATATATAATAATGTGACTATATTAATAATTAACAATTGAATATTATTTAACAATTAATATTAAACTTAAATTAAAAACTGAAACAAAGAAAATGTGGTTAATGGTTTCTAATTTGTATTTCCTGTTTTATTATAGTTTTTTTTTATGGTTTTCAGAATAAGTTAAAGAAATAAATAATATCCATTGAAATTAATTATTATTTTTTAAAATAAAATATATATACGACTTTGTTTTTGGTCAAAGCAGTTATTAGACTTACTGTATGGCACAGTGTGGCATACAATGACAGGTTATGACATAGCTTAAGATCTTAAGCTTCACACTTCACAAAGGCAAAAATCTTATGAATATGCCTTGAATTTCTTTTGATCTATTTGATTGCCAATTGTCTGAGTGTGGAAAGGTTCCAAGCTTTATTTTTGATTGCCAGAAATACACACACACACACACACACACACACACACACGCAGATACCCTTAGTTAACTATATCGCGTATATGACACTCAATATTACGTATACGCCACGATGTTCGACGTTTGTTTCGTTTGCTGCCATTTTGTTGTGTGTATTTTTTTCTCTATGGCTCATCCCTGGTATTTTTTTCTCTCCCTCCCTCGCTCCCTTTAGGCTTACTGCGCCTGCAGCAAATCTATCAAGAACTGAAGCCCGGAAATGAAACATTTCGTGTGCAAATGGTCAAACGCATCGCCAACGTAACGATGGCCATTGAATTTTTGCACACGATGGAGGATTTGGGACGGTTCAGCAAAAAGCGCATCGTGCTCGACTGCCCGGCGGAAATGGCCAAAGAGATCATCATACAGCATGTGCGGGATGTTAAGCTCGGACGGCGCACCTATCATTATCTGCTCAGCGGCCTGGTGAGTGCAAAAACCAAAAAACCAAAAAACCAGAAAACCAGGAAACCAGAAAACCAAAAAACCAGAAAACCAGTAAACCAAAATACAAAAGAGGAAGAATTCGCCCCCACCTTTAATAAGCAATTATTGCCAGCATCCGTTGGGCTTTGTTATCCTTTGTCTTCCTGCTAGTGATGGGCACGGACCTTTTCGGGCTTCGTGTCCCGCGGGCCTCTCAAAAAAATCCGCAAATTCAAAAATAAGGCCCTAAAACTCACAACATTTTTCTGAACTGCACAATTGATATCAAAAAGATGCGTATCTTTTATCGATACGTATCTTTTTTTTTAAATTTACGTTCTAAAATTGAAATTTGGTATTAATTAATTAAGAAAAAAATAGTAAGAACCATTACAAAAAAAATATATTAAAAATATATTCCCAAAGACTTTTATCCAAAAGTTTTCAAAATAATTAAATTCCTTAATGACTTTTAATTTGAGACTTTTAAATGAATTATTCAGAAATAAAACTCTTTAAAGACTTTTAGCTTATAACTCAAAAATAATATTCGTTAAAGACTTTTAAATGTATTATTCAAAAATAAAAGTCTTTTAAGATTTTTAATTTTATCCTCTAAAATAATAGTTTTTAAAGACTTTTATTAAAAAAAATAAACAAAAACTCTTAAAATTGACTGATAGAATAAAGTTCAATAATAATGATTATTTTTAATTTTTATTTGTTTAATCGCAAATCATTATTAAATTTGATTTTTAATATAATAATGTCATTAAATAATCATTAAAAATCGATTTTTTGGCTTATTCTCATAACAGTTATGGTCCCTGATATTTTTTATATAATAATTTAGGGCCGGACCGGACTTTTTGAAAATCAATACGATACGCATCAATATTTTTAAAATTTACGCTCTAAAATTAAAATTTGGTATGATTTCATTTAAAAAAAAATCAAAAATCATTAAAAAATATTTTGTATGTATTAATTATATCATTTTAATATAACAATTTTGAAAATTTATCCGAGCCAGTCCTCAAAAAGGATGTCCCTGTCCATCTCTAGTTGCTGCCTCCTCTCCTTTTTTACATATTTTCTTGCTCTTTCTACCATTTTTTGTCTCTTTCTTTTTGTGTAGGTCATGGACAATCACTGGCCCAGCGATGTGGTGGAATTTGGAGCCATCAACATCACTGGCTTTCGCATTGTGGACACTAATCGGCGTGCATTGCGTGATTTTCATGACAGCCGGAAGCGTTTGGAGCCACCAAGTGGTGCGGGGGGAACAGCGGGTGGAGGCAACAGCATGCCAGCAATTTCAGTAAATTTGCACAGACTCCACTGTAGTGTAGTGTAGTGTAGTGAAAAGCAACTCACTTCCTTTTCCTTTCATTTTACCCCCCTGTTCTTTGTAGGCACAGGCAGCTCTCATGTATGATGCGGTCTTTGTTCTTGTCGAGGCCTTCAATCGCATTCTCCGCAAGAAACCGGATCAGTTTCGTGCCAATCATCTACAGCGAAGAAGCCATACAGGTGGCTCCACTGGTGGAAATACTCTCAATGAGTCCAGCGCATTGTTGGACTGCAATACACCCAAAGGTTGGGTCACGCCCTGGGAGCAGGGAGAGAAAATCTCACGAGTCCTGCGCAAGGTAAGCAACAATATTGAGACGGCCCAAAAATGTTGATGAAATTACAATTTTGCCAGGCCCAAGTTGCCGGAATTTCATAAGAAAATATTTTCATTGAATTTCGGAAGAAAATGTTAAAGATTATCGCACAATTTTCCTTAAGAAAAACAAATAATCGGAAAACCTAACAAAATGGTTACAGTTTTAAATTATTATTGTATAATTACAATTTTAAATGAATACATAAAGTTTAGTATAAAGTTTTGATGTGAAGCAAAAGTAGAGGCTACAAAATACCCTGTAAATATGATTTGGAGTGTCTGAGGAATTTCTAAAAAATTAGAAATATTTAGTTCATTTATGACAGAATGTCATATATGCCAAGAAATGTGTATGCTACTTGATTATACCCTGTTTTTCTTATAAATGGAGTTAGTATACTATTATATTTAATATGTTGTCCGAATTTATTTTAAATGAATTCATTTTCACAAATTTATTCAAGCGTTGGACAAAATGTTGTCAAATTATTTATTGTAATTTGAGATATTTTCGAAAGCAAAAAATATAAATAAATTTCGCAGGAAAATGCTAAAGAAAATGTGGAAGGAAAAGCGGCAAACGAACTTGAGAATAATCTATATTTATGTGCTTTGTTTCGGAATGAAGGCTGACAAGTTTTGTCGGTCTGTAAATATTTGTCTTGAAATTAAATGAAAATTATGCCTCAAAGGAGCTCAATTATTTTGAGACAAGGCAGAAAATAAGAGAATGAAAATTCTTGAGCTAGATATTTTCATTTTCATTTTGATTTTCATTTTCATTTTAATTTGTGATGTAAGCAGTTCCCAGTTGGAAAGTTACGCCCATTGCTTTTGGTTTTTGTTTGGGGTTTCTCCCTTTACCATTATCCTTGATTCCCGACTGCAATCCCCCAATTCCCCATGCTAATTTCATTGTTCATATACTCGACTCGTTTTAATTCAACTCAACTCGGTTTCGTTTCGTTTCGTTTGCAGGTGGAAATCGATGGATTAACTGGCGAAGTGCGATTTGATGACGATGGACGACGTGTCAACTACACATTGCAGGTTGTGGAAATGTCCGTGAATAGCACATTGCAACAGGTGGCAGTGTGGCGAGATGATGCTGGTTTTCTACCCTTACACACTCACAATTATGGCAATGGCTATGGCAATGGTAATGGAAATTCACGCTCAATGGCCGCCAGCAATGGGGATTATACACGCAATCACACCTACATAGTGACCACTGTGCTGGAGGAACCATATCTAATGCATAAGGCCGGCTATGGGGACCAGTTGATTGGCAACGAACGCTTTGAGGGATATTGCAAGGATCTGGCCGAGTTACTCGCCACCAGACTGGGCATTAAATGTGAGTTGCAATACACTGAAAAAAAACAGTTTCTAAAATTAATAAATAAATAATAACAACTGTAGGAAAAATATGCAAAATTCAATAGAATTTATATTTCTTTGGTCTTATTAAAAATATGTTTTCTATAGTTTTAAAGTACCTTTAATTCTCGACGAGTATTTTCAATGCATCGATTTTTTAATAACATTTTTCTTATAAAGCAGATGTTTTCTTTTCTTTAAAAGAACCTTTAATTCTCGTCGAATATCATTTAATTAATTACGTTTTTATTGTTCGTCTGAATTCCTTATTTTTTTTTTATAAATCAAAGTAATTCTTGTTCTGTAATTTTTATTTTTATTTCAAAAATAACTACTATTCTGTTATTTTAATATTGTTTCTTAACGTAAGACAAATATGAAAGAAATGAAAATGTTTTCTATATTTTTAATAACCTTTGTTTCTCAACAAATATTTTACACGATATAAAAATTTTGTTCATAGGTTTTTTCGTATTAAAAAATGAGTCGAGATTAAGAAATTTTTAAATTGCTTATTTATTGTTTCTTTAATTCCATTTTTATTTATTTTATAAATTTATATAATTCTTATGTAATTATTATTTCAATTTAAAAAATTTCTATTATTGTGTAGTTGTTAATATCTTTTTTAAATAAGAAAATGTACAGCATATAAAAGAATTCAAAAATCAGTGGTCTTATAAAGAATATACTTTTTATATTTGTAAGAGTCTTTAGTTCCCGAATAACTCTTATTCTGTAATTTTCCTATTCGTTTCAAAAAAAATTCTTATTCTGCAATCAATATTTCAATTTCAACAATAATTCTAATTCCGTAAATTTTTTTTTAAAATCAAAATTAAATTTTATTTTACAACTTTTATTTAAAAAATCTTAACTGTTTTTTTAGACTAACGGTTTTTTACATTTTTGTCTCAAACTAAGAATTCTCGTACTAAAAAAAGTCATAAAAATACATATATTTTTGATCAGTGTATGAGTATTCCATCTTTACGAATGCTATGATTTATTTTTTTTGCCTTCAGTTGAGCTGCGTCTCGTGCAAGATGGCAGCTATGGATCTGAGAATCAGTTTGCTCCTGGCGGCTGGGATGGAATGGTTGGAGAACTAGTGCGTAAGGTGAGAAACGAGACAGAGACAGAGAGAGAGAGAGAGAGAGAGAGTGAGAGACACAATCAACTGACAACACTTTATAACACTGGTGAATGGTAACTGTTTCTTTTGTTCATTGGTTATGGGCTTAAAGGAAGCGGATATTGCCATAGCAGCCATGACGATAACTGCGGAACGGGAACGCGTCATCGACTTCACCAAGCCCTTTATGTCATTGGGCATTTCCATTATGATCAAGAAGCCGGTGAAGCAAACGCCAGGTGTCTTTAGCTTCCTCAATCCGCTATCGCAGGAGATTTGGGTAAGTTCTCGGTACATCATAAGCACTTTGTATACCCTTGCTGCAGGGTATTATGATTTGTGTACGAATTATGTAACAATTGAAAAGATTTTCTATCGCAACTTGTCTCTCGGTTTTTAAGTTATCTTGATGCAAGTTTTCTAATAAAGCTGTCATAGAATTTATCGTATGAAAATTAAGCTTTGCTTTGATTTTTAAATTTTAAATTTTGCTGACAAAATTTAGTTAAAATTAGACAACTTGATAATACAGCTGCCATAGGAACAATCGGTCAGAAACCAACCTTTAGTTAAGAAAAGTTTTTTTGATACCTAAGATATATCAACAAAACTCACAGAATTTATATTTAATATTAACGTATACACCGAAATAACCGTTTAGTAACCGATTCATTTATAAGGGTTAATTTCGGTTCTGGTCGTCGCAGCTACTGAGCCACTTTGATATCTTTGAACTGCCATAACTTTGTCAAAATTCAATCAATTTCCATGCGTCATGTAATTTTGAGCATAATTTTATTTCTAAATTCGTTCTGCATTTAAATTTTGTTCATTTTAAAAATTCGAAATTTTCGAAGTTTTTCGAAAAATGTTAAGGGGTAACACTGTAAAATTTCTAAAAAATTCAAAATTTTCGAATTTTGAAAATGAACAAAATTTAAATGCAGAACAAATTTAGAGGTAAAATCATTCCCAAATTTACATTGCGCATGGAAATTGATTGAATTTTGACAAAGTTATGACAGTTAGAAGTTATTAAAAATCAGTAAAATCAAAATAATCGAAATTTTCATTCCATTCCAGTATATATATAAAGTCTGCGGGTATTCAAATAATTTTAATTTAATTTCTTTCTCAACCAAAGTCACAGATTGTGTATTTCTTATTGTCTTATAAATGATTTTATAATTTGTTTTAAATCGGATTACTATATCAGGAATAATAAGTCATATTTTGAGTACAGCAAGGGTATCAAATGATTCGGCTTTGTCGATTAGAAACTTTCAGTCTGTTGTTAGTACTTAAGTTTGATCTTCAACCTCTTTAGATGAGTGTCATATTGAGCTATGTGGGCGTGAGTATTGTGCTTTATTTTGTCACCCGGTCTCCGCCCCACGAGTGGCGAATTGTGCGAAGTTCGACGAATGATGCCACAAGCAGTCAACAACCACCAGGCATTATTGGTGGCAGCGAGACACAGGAGCAACATCCTCATTCACATGGACAACAGCAACAACAGCAACAGTCGGCTGTCCCCGTCAATGATTTCAGTTTGCTAAACTCCTTTTGGTATTCCTTGGCCGCCTTTATGCAACAGGGATGCGATTTGACACCACCCTCAATTGCCGGACGCATTGCAGCCGCCGTTTGGTGGTTCTTCACCATCATTTTAATCTCCTCGTACACCGCCAACTTGGCTGCCTTTCTCACAGTGGAACGTATGGTGGCACCCATCAAGTCACCCGAGGATCTGGCCATGCAAACTGATATACAATATGGCACATTGCTTCACGGTTCCACCTGGGATTTCTTTCAGGTAGGCAATTTACTTATTTAATTTGAATTTGTTATATTTTATTATATTTAACTAAATTTAAATTGAAACATCTTAAATGAAGACGAATTTAAATACTTTATTAATTCATTTCATTGAACACAAATGATGTTCTCAAAAAAATTAAATTAGAAATACTTAAAATTCAAATTCATTTTATTTCATTCAAAACTAAATTAATAAATTTTTTTTTTTTTTAAAAACAATTTTACTTTATTGAAGACAAATGATGTCCCCATAAAATTAAGTTAGAAACACACAATATTCAAATTCAATTTATTTCATTGAAGACAAAAGATGTCTTTAAAAAATTAAGTTTCTTAATATATTAATATTATTTTAAATTAACTTTATTTCCTTTTATTTCATTACACACAAAAGATGTTCTCAATAAATTAAGTTAGTTAATATATTTATTTTATTTCAAATTAATTAATTCAATTCATTATATTCTTTAATTCCGTTGAACACAAATAATGTTTTTAAAAATAAAAGCCAAAATACTTAACACTTAAACATATTTATTGGAAAATTAAAAATTGCATTATATATTAATTAATTATTTTATTAATTAATTTACTCACTGTGCAATTGATTTTTTTTATTACAATTATTTTATTTTTTATTAAAATCAAGTATGAGCAGAATTCATAATATAAAGTTAGTATTAAATATCGAAATATTTTAATTCAGTTAATAAAAAATATAATTACAATTATAACTGGTAAAAATCTCTGTTTGTGCTGATTAAGAATTATTATTTAGTTTAAAATTAAGTGTAATTAAAAGGCAATAAAAATATTGGATTACTTACTTATCATTTTATTTTAGTTAGTATTCTATTTTTTATATTGAAACCAAGCATGAGGAGAGTTCGTTTTAAATTAGTATTAAATAATTTAATTTAAATATTTGTAATTCAGAGATAATTTAATTACAATTATCTGTATTTTCTAAACAAAATATTGAATCTAAATATTTATGATTAAAAATAAGTTTTTAATTGTATATAACTCAATCATTGATCTTTAGATCAGTGAAGTCCAAAATATAAATTTACCCATCACATGTGATAGGAAAAAATATTTTATAGTGTGCTTTAGGACACCACTGACTTAGATATTGAAATGCCATTTGATTAACGAGTTTCCATTTGCAGCGTTCGAAGCTGGGACTGCACAACAAGATGTGGGAGTATATGAATGCCAATCCTCACCTGTCGGTTCACACCTATGACGAGGGCATTCGACGTGTTCGCACCTCCAAGGGGAAATACGCGCTGCTCGTGGAGTCTCCGAAGAATGAATATGTTAACGCTCGGGCGCCGTGTGATACCATGAAAGTGGGTCGCAACATTGATACCAAAGGATTTGGTGTGGCCACGCCCATTGGTTCGCCCCTGCGGTGAGTCATCAAACTGATGTTTGTTGGTCATGAAAATAAACTTCTCTTTTTCTCAGTAACCGTCTCAATTTGGCCGTGTTGTCGCTGAAGGAGAATGGAGAATTGTTGAGGTTACGCAACAAATGGTGGTTCGATAAAACCGAATGCAATCCCAATTTGGACAGCCAGGAGACGACATCACCCAATGAACTATCCCTGAGCAATGTGGCTGGCATCTATTATATACTCATTGGTGGTTTACTCCTCGCCGTATTTGTGGCCATTCTCGAGTTCATTTGCCGCAGCAAAACTTCGCGTCTGAAGGTGCCAGCAAATGGTTCAACTGGCGGCATGCTGGGCTCCTCTACATATCAGCGGGATTCTCTCTCGGATGCCATCATGCAATCCCAGGCCAAGTTGGCCATGCAGGCGGGAAGCGATTACGATGAGCGTCTTGTTGGCGTTGAGGTGCGTAAACATATCAATTCATTTAATTTAATTATCCAAAGAAATCATTTCTTTATTTATTTATCAATTAATTCATATATTTAAAAATATTTGAACAAAATCTTAAACACATCAACATATCAATTCATTTAATTTAATTATCCAAAAAAATCATTACTTTATTTATTTATCAATTAATTCAAATATTTAAATATTGTAAAATATTTGAACAAAATCTTCAACATATCAATTCAATAATTTATTTACTAAGCAATTCATTTGCTTATTTATTTATCAATAATTTCATATATTTTTTGTTTTTTTTAAATGTTTATAACAAAATCTTTAACATATCAACATATCAATTTATTTACTTATTTATCTAAGGAATTCTTTTGCTTATTTATTTATCAACTAATTCATATATTTATATAT